>JANAVB010004796.1:2624809-2845143 GCA_029216955.1 Iris pallida
CTACAAACTTCAAGAAGCAAGTTTCCAGAGGTTGGCATCCTTGATGCTCTAGAAATCCAAGTCACGGTAAAGAGAATTTAATGATCAAAATTAATTAAATAAAAATTAATTATCGAGAATAAATCATTTAGAAAATTCAAAAATAAATCCCAAAATTTTAGGGGGCTTACATCTTAGGCTCTATATTTGTGATGCAACTGTGCACACCCTAACCCGTGCCGACTCAAGACTTGTGCTTGCAATAAGCATGAATTTATAACCCAACTCATAACTTGCTAGTACTCGACGCAATCCAAAGGCATTGTCACCCTCAGATTTCGTTATACGTATTTTGGTATATGTGTACGTATCTCGGGCCTGTATTTAGACTTGTTCTAATTGGCTAGCCTTGGGTTTATTCTGTATTGGCATGAGAGTGTTAGAATTTCATGGTTCTGGTATGTATTGGGTTCAGATGGGTTCGGCTTAGTTTGGCTCGATTTGGGTTAATATGCAAACCCCTACCTACCACCATCCCCCATTTATTAACCCAACAACCGTTCTCTCTTCTCATTCATTACTCATTTACTGATCTTCTCTTCTTCTTCCTCATCTCCTTCTCCACCGGACACCCCAGTAGACAAGTACAACTTGCTTCATGGAGGAACTCAAATTTTGTTGTTCCATTGTCTTCCTTACGAGATTCTAAGACACTTTAGTACTTAGCATTTTTAGTTTCCATGGTTATTTCATGTAGATCTAAGTTTGTTACATTTTCAGATTTCTTGGTTTTGATCTACTAAACTGGCTTGTTTTCGAAAACTGAGAGTTCCATGTAGTAGGCATTCTGATTTTACGCAAGTTTGGTTTTGAAATGGTTGGATTTTATCGAGTCCTGGCCGAGGTGGGGTTCCTTGAGCTTTTACGCCTGCTTGTCTTAGCCTTGGGGAGAAGATGAAGTTTTACACACATGTTCGTACGTGCTAGCGTAGTATTTAGTTTTTATACCCACGTTTTACGTGCCAGCGAGTCATTTACCCCCTTTTACGTACACGTTTTACGTGCCCGCGTATTATTTATCCTTTACGCACATGCATTTGTGTGCCAGCGTAATCGCTTCTACGCCGAGTTCATTCGAACTCTACGCAGGGGCTACTCCACTCGGGTGGAGTGCTTGCTCGCGTAGAGCTCCGCTCGCGTAGAGTTCGATCACTAGCGTAGAGTCTCGCTCGCATGCAATCTTGCTAGCGAAAAGTGCTTGCTCGCGTAGAATCCTGCTCGCATGCACTCTTGCTTGCGTAGAGCTGCCTATCCTTAGGTTTTGCCCACGTAAAGCTGTTTTACGCTCGGGGTCTCTTTGACCTAGCGTAGCAGTGCACGCGTAGAGACCTTGAGCCCCTATGGCGTACACCATTACCCCGTTTTATTCTTACGCCTTTTGTCATGAACTTGATAATCACGAATTGATTGACATGATTGGAATGATAATTGTACACGACATAGTATGGTTAGTAATTGACATGACATGACATGATAAGACATGACAAGCAATGCATGATGGGAACTATTAAAAGCTGTTACGATGGCTAGCATGACATGACAAGAATGATATGACAATAATGAATGACCTGGACACCGTGGATGATTGTGTTTGTATAAGTGAACCAGTATTGTCTTGCATCATGTCTAGGGCAGGGACCCCTGAGTACCACGGTCAGGGGTACCTACTTAAATTGGCTAAGGCTAATAACTAGAATAATCCAGTAGTCATGAAGAGATTTTCTAGCTACAGGCAATTCCGTTATCTTGGCACCCCATCATGGGATCTGTAGCCTGCCGTCGAGTAGGACACATTTCCAGCACACTGTTATGTGTTGCACCCTTCAAGCTATTGAAGGGTACATGTGTTCTTTGGACAATGTATCCACACGAATTCAACCCCTAATTTGCTTCCGGATAGCCTGGATGGTCTGCAGGGCTTGTGGCTATTGGAACATCTCATTGCATCTTGCTAGTAACTAGGCCTGTGATAACCATAGTTAGTTAAAGTATCAAGCCGTACTTATTGCTTGGCCGTGAATGATGGATGGAGTCTAATCCAGTCTAGTCTTGTCCTGATCCTGTACAAGATTGTTACATGACCTGATCGCTTGTGCTTTACCTTATCGATAAATGGTGGGAAACCAAGTTTCGTTCAGGCAAAGGGTTACAACCCCGGTCCTTATTTGGTTAAGGATTGTAACTTGGTTATATGAATAGTCCCATGGTTATCTTATCATCTATCATCATGATTGTCCATTTCTTCAGTTTTATTATATTATTATGTTTTGTGCTAATTGTTGGTTTTAGTTCTTAAGTGAAGCTTCCTTTATGGCAGTTGCTCTTTCTGGGATCTGACCCAGCTGGTTTTGTATGACCAGATACCGGAGCAGCTCCAGAGGATCTCCCTACCTTCCAGCCAGATGGTGACCACCAGGCGTAACCCTGGCAACGAGTGTGTTTTATTTTGCCCTCCCACTCTATTATAAAATTATTCTTTTGAGCCGTTTAGCCGCCGAGCAAGTGTTAGCTCGTTTACAACTTTACTTACTGTCTGCCTACGGGCTGTAGCATGATTGACAAATCCTAGGGTTGATCATGTATGATTAAAACTCTTGCTAGTCTTCATATTTTGTACGACTAGCTTCATGATCATCCAAATATGTAATGTATGGGACGCCTTACTATCGTATATTTGGTGCTCTGACATCTTGTAACTGCTATTACTTGCTTGAGATTGAGACAATAGGCTTGTTTATGACCTTAAGGGACTGATGGCTTGTAGTTAAACCCTCATGTATCTAGACAGCCGTGACCGTATAGCGAGGTGGATTGCACTTCAATATACGTAGCTGGCTGTGTCTGCCCCCGCTCTCCAGTATTCTGGTTTGGGGCATGACACGATTTTAGTGGTGGCCCATGCAGGTCTTGTGAATCAAGATATGCGAGGGTTTACCGAATAGATGTCTCAATTAGTACTCGCCCTTGATCTCTGCTCGTATCCTCTAAATTTCTAAAATTTTGACCTGATCACATGCTTGTATCTTTGATCTGTCCTGGTCCTTCCTTATTGTTCCCTGTGTCTTCTTCTTCAGCGGCATTGTTCCTGGTCCTGCCAATCAGCCGGAACAGCTCAGCGAGTACCCCCGCAACAAGAGGATCAAGCTCAACACTCAGGAGTAGCTTCCCGAGTCATGCTTTCTGGAGGTCCAGAACCCCCAGTAGAGCCAGCCCGGCCTGCAAGGCAGGATGATGAAATCATGGTTGGACTCATCAGGGAGTTGCTTGCATCACAGGACCGTCGAGGTGATGTATTATACCAGACAGTACAAGATGCTCTGAATAGAGGTGGTCATCAAGGTAACAGTGCGGCCAACAGCTTAAAGCGCTTGAACCCTCCCTAATTCGTTGGCAGCGAAGATGCTATTACCGTAGATGCTTGGCTGCAAGATACTGAGGTTATTCTAGAAGTATCCAGGACCCCAAAAAACGAAAAGGTGGCCGTGGTGCATCTGCAGTTATTGGATCTGGCCCGCAGCTGGTGGGCGGTGCAGACTGTTGGATTAGTAGCACCTATTGCCTGGACAGTATTGTGTGAGAGGTTCCGGACCAAGTATTTTGACGCTGTAGCTCGATATGATCTACAGACGAGGTTCACTAATTTGAAGCAGATGGGCAGGACGGTCGATGGATATGCGGCCGAGTTTTCCAGACTTAGTCGGTTTGTTCCTACCTTGGTAGTGACTGAGTTCGACAGAGCTCAGCGGTTCCAACAGGGACTCCACCTGGTGATTTTACTGGCGGTGAAGCAGTTTGAGCATCATACTTTCGATGCGGTATTGAGAGTAGCCAGGAGGCATGAGTATACCTCCCAGAGGATTGTGGATCGAACCGGGAGTCGGAAGAGGTCTCACGGCCAGATGAACCAGTCTTCAGCACCAGCCCCGACAACTAGGGCTTTGACCATTGGAGCTCCGAGGCGGGCGACTTCCATTAGGTCGATTTAGCATTCGACCGCAGAATATCCCCAGCAACAGCAACAGAAACAGTCTTCCGCGATGAGTTACACTCATTGCGGGAAGCCTAGGCATGTGGTATCGGAGTGTCGCAGAGCACAGGGTTTGTGCTTGGTTTGTTTTGCACCAGACCATAGGGTTGGGTGTAGGAACGAAATCGTAAAGCACAATACTCTAGAGGGGGGGTGAATAGAGTAGAAAGTGGAATATTGCTAATTAAAAAATGTTAGCAGCAAGATCACAGAATAATAATCACAACTAAGTAAAGTAAAGGCAGAGATAAGAATGCAAATGCAAAGACAGCGATGTATACTGGTTTTCCTCTATTGAGGACTAATCCAGTCGGTAGAACTCTTGCTACCAGTTGAATCCACTATTGGCAAAACCGCAAGTTTTTTTATGAAGTCCTTGCAAATTCTACAACACGAGCTTTGATACGAAGAACTCGTCCAACTTCAAATGTGAAGAGGTATTCTTCAATCAAGCCTTCTGATTACAATCTCTTAGAAACTTCTAAACCGTACCGTACTGGCAAATCGACTAGAGGATTGTAATTGGCTTGGGATCTGAAATTTAAAGCTCAAGAAAACTCTTTGGAAGACTGAATGCTTTAGATAGAGAGAAGATTGAAAGTGAATGAGTGAATTGAAATGATCGAAATCCTTCTCTATTTATAGGAATTCCAAAGACAGAATTCTGGCAGAATTCTGGCAGAATTCGGGCAGAACTCTTCGAGGAAATCTCGGTCAAATCCACAACTGCAGGAGGACCAAGTTCAGAAGAATTCAAAAATCAAACGGCCACCAACCGAACTCTGGCCGAACTCTGGCCGAATTCTGTCAGGGTTAGGTCAGGTTTTAAAACATAGTTTTTGATAATTTTTGAAAACCTTTTTGAAAACCTTTTTGAAAGCTTTTGTTTAAATGAATGTTTTTCAAAACAAAGGATATTTTAAAAGTATTTTGAAAACATTTTGGAATAGCCTATTTGCCAGTACGACTCGATGTACAACTTATTCCTAGACTCAATAAAATGAAAAATACATTGCTCAAAGGAACTACAGACTCGAACAGGCAAATATAGCTTCGGTCTTAAACTGTGTAGATAGTTGTTCTTGTTCATGTCCAAGAGTCTGATACATCCTGACTAGCTTCATATATCGAGACAGAGTTTGATCAATTATTAAAATCAGGTTGACCATATGACCAATGGGCCAACATTGGGAACTGCCCGAATAGGGAGAGTTCATCATCTTCGACCTTTTCTAGTCCCTCGGTTAGAGACCAGCCCCAGTACCAGTCCAGTAGCAGCAACAGTTTTCGAGGCCTTTGTCGCCTCAGTCCCAAGCATTCCAGCAGCAGAGACCGCAGTAGTATGCACAAGTCCAAGCTCAGACCCAGAACCGCCAGAGAAGTTTCCAGGAGAGGGGACCATACCCCGAGGACACGGTCAAGTGATGGCCTTGACCATAGAGGAGGAGTTAGCATCAGGTGAGGTAGTGGCAGGTACTATTCTCGACAACTCCTTTCCAGCATCAGCATTATTTGATTTTGGTGCATCGTATTCATTTATGTCTGCACAATTTGCGACACGGATAGGACTGGAGCCCGAGTCATTATCAGTAAGGCTCAATATACTTACTCGTAACGGAATTGTGGGAGTAGATAGAGTATTTTCCTCATGTCGGATCGTAGTTAGCGGTAGAGAGTTTTTCGCTAGGTTGATAGAATTCTCGATGGCCGATTATGATGTGATCTTAGGGATGGATTGGTTGAGGGACCAGTATGCTAGAATAGATTGCCATGTCGGCAAGATTATTTTTAGTATTTCTGGTGAACCAGAGTTTTCATTCTTCCGGCGGAGTAGAACCTTCACCTCCAGTATTGCGGATGTTAGTGGCAGTTCAGTTTTCCAGAATTGTAGAAGAATTTCCTGATGTTTTCCCCGAGGAGCTTCCAGGTATGCCACCAGAGAGAGAGATCGAGTTTACCATTGATTTGATTCCCGGGTCAGCACCAGTGTCCGAGAGAGTCTACCGGATGGCGCCGTCAGAATTGGAGATCTTGTATAAGATGATTGAAGAACTCAGGACCAAGGGATTCATCCGTGTTAGTGGATCACCTTGGGGAGCCCCGATGCTTCTTATGAAAAATAAGGATGGCATGTCAAGATTATGTGTTGACTATCATACCTTGAACTCAGTGACAATCAAGAACAAATACCCTCTCCGAGGATAGATGACTTGTTTGATCAATTCAAAGGGGCATCCGTATTCTCGAAGATTGACTTACAGTCAAGATACCACCAGATTAGAGTCAGAGAGCATGAAATCCCGAAGATGGCATTTAGATTCAGATATGGGCATTGGGAGTTCCTTGTTATGCCATTTGGAGCAACCAATACGCCGGCTGTATTCATGGACCTTGTAGAAGCATGGAAAATATCAGAATAATGGTCCATGCGGCTCCGGATAAGAAGTCCATGCAGCTCATACAGGAGCTGCCTTATGCGGTTCAAAGAAGACTCTCAGTCTCATGCGGTACGGGAGTGTATGCGGTTCAGCAGGAATATGCGGCTCGATCGACGTCACATGTCCCCTTGGGATCCTTCCCTACAGCTGGCCATTTGAGTAGTGGCCTCATTTAATGCTCTGACACGACTCGACGATCGTGACGGCTCTGACATAAAGTGTCATAATGGTTCTGCCATAATGACAGACTCTTCGGGAAAAGAAGAAAATCTCTGACCCGATCCGTCAGAAGTCCTAGATTGCCACGTGGCAAGTCTCATGTGGCTTAAATGGAGAACAGCTTCATGCGGCTCATTGAGAAGTCACCCTATATGACCAGCAGAAATCAGCCATATGCGGCCCACCGAGAGCCCAGTCCCTGCGGCTCAATACAACGCTAGCTTATGCGGCTCGTAGAGACTATGCATATGCGGCTCATTGAGAGTTCATCCCCTACGGCTCAATAAAGCGTTGTCCTATGCGGCTCATGAAGATTATCACTATGCGGTTCAAGTCTTGCCTATCCCATGCGGCTCTGGCAGGACCCAGAATTAAAACACGTGGCATCGGATCAATCAAGGATTTAACCGAATCCCAAGAAGTATATTTGACATCATCATCATAATTACTGAGATCAGGGCATATCATTTATCATCAAGCTAATGGGACACGTGGCGAGCAATCGAACATTGGTATAATCAATCATGAAGATTTAAAGCAGTTAACATTAACTGCTCACAAGATTCGGCGCTATCCGCATTAATGGCCTAGATTCATTGTAATCAGGATCAAGGGTTCAGATAGATTGAAGGAGCGCCGACATTCCGAACAAATGATCATTAGTAAACCCTAATGATCACACCACACTCTTATAAATAGCCAGCATCATTTCTTTGTACATGACCGGGCAACAAAAGAATAAAAAAAAAGAGACAGATATACAGAGAGAGCTCCCCCTTTTTGATAATCACAGAGAGAGAGAGAGAGAAGCCAGAAGAGCAACACGAGGAGAGCAAGAAGAGCATTTCTTCGTCAAACGCCAAACAGATCTTTCACGAGCCAAGGCTGTATACCGATCGTCCAAGGAGTATGGCAGAGCGGCCGTCGCTTTCCCGAGCCTCTATCGTTACCCCCAGAATCAAAAATAAATAATTGTACTTAGACTGCTGTACCTAGGTTTTCGTCCCTAGGCTTTCTTTGTACAAGCGAGTTTGTAACGTGAAGTAAAAGTCCGGTCCTCCGATAATTGTTTAGTTCTTTTATATTTTATGGCAAACACGATAGCGACTCTGTTGGGGATAAACTCCTCCACAGCTGAGGAGTTGGTGACGCAATCGGATGCAGCCAAACTTGGCTCCACACAACAGAAGATGGTCGTCCGCTTCGACCAACAGGCGTTCGAAGAGATGCTCTCTGAAGGCGGCGCTGGCCCGGTCCAGAAGCGCACCCGCACCGTGAAGGCTCGCAAAGAGTGGAGGCCAAAATCATTTGCTCCTCCTCAAGCCCTCGATGGGATACCTTCTGTTGCTCAAGACGGCGAGAAGGACTCTCCTGCGGCCCCACTTCAGACCGTAGACAACTCTGCTGTCCCCAAGTCCGGCAGAAGAAAACACTATGATGCTGGACTTGCAGGGGAAAGAGGAACTCTACGCGATCCGAGCCGCAGAAGGGTATTAGCCGCAGGGAGAAAGCCCATGCGGCTACATCCGCCAACCTCATGAAGAAAACTCATGCGGCCACATCTGTCAGCCGCATAACTTATACGGCTACAGTTGCCAACCGCATGGATGAGACTCATGCGACTATTAAAGTCAATCGTTTGCAGAAAACCCATACGGCCACAGATGCCAACCGCATGCGGCCAGCCTGCACGGTCGTGACTCCTAGCCACATAAGAACTCATCCGACGGCAGAATACAACCGCATGCAGACAGCCTGCACGGTTTCCAATCCTAGCCGCATAGCATCCGCTCCATGCTCCTCTCGATCAGTTTTCGACCGTCTCTCGTACGGTCCGAACCCTGATGACTCTCTGGATGATATGCCAGACTCTATGGTATTCAACTTGGACTCTTCTTATTATGCACCCAAAAGTGCTAAGAAGAAGAAGTCTAGGGCAGCGCGGGCTTATCAAGCCCAGACAGCTGCCCCAACCTCCGACTATCGGGGCATCCCGCTGATTATCACGCAGGCCTCTGATGGAAAGTTGTATAGAACCGCTCGAGTCCAGTCCCCAGCGGCAAACGGACAAAGTGGTTCCTCTGACCTACGTGAGGCTATCCTCCACAAACGCAAGGAAAGAGAAGGGGCCTCGGCGTGCAAAGAGTCCTCACATGGACGTCACTGTACCCAGATCATCGTCAACTGCTGTCGCAACAACGTGGCAGTAACAGAAGACCGGCCATCCGTCTTCCAAAGATTACAGCATCCGAACCCGGAAGACGAGGCACCTCCTGTTGTCTCCTGCAATTCTGCACAGAAAGTCCCCGCCAAGGGAAGAGGGACGAAGGCAAGCATCTCCAGCCCGAAGATATCAACCACTACAGCCAAGAAAGTGTCAGCTAAACGGTTGCCCTCCACCGGAGTATACCAACACACCTGTTCGAAGACAAAATCTGCTACAATGGAAGATTTATCGTCCGTACCGCTGCGGGTCATGGGAGCTGGGGGTAGCACTCCTCCGAACATCCACAACAATCCGATGTTTCAGGGAGATGAGCCCGGGGAAACAACCCTCCCATCACGTACAATAGATGCTGATGTCCCCGAGGACATCCATGACTCTCAAGATGAAGCAAGCTTCGAAGCTGGGGGGACTGTTCCCTCCGAGTCCGAACCCGAAGAGAATATTCCCACCTACCCCGATGATTTCTCGATGCACGGGTATGACTCAGAGGGCACATCCTCTACCGTCCCTTCCGTCACTCCTCACGTAAGGACGGTATTCATGACGGACAACAATCAAGGTGGTTCCAGTGATCGCCAATGCATCAACACTTTGGAGGCCATACTGTACGCCTTGGTCAAGTCTGTAGACGAGATCAAAGCGGCTCTTCCTACTATGCAGGGGGTGACACCTGGCCAAACAAGCGCGGGTCCCACAAACAATATAGATTCAAATTCAGCGGCACCGAACCCGGGCAATAATCCTCCCGAAGTAACGGCCCCTGCTGCGACAGATGAGACCCAAGAAGTAAGGAGAGAGGTTCAAGAGCTCCGAGCCATGTTCCATGCCCGAGAAAACTCTCAAGACTTCAGAATACGGCAACCATATCCTGCTGAATGGAGGGATGTTCCATTCCCACCAAGATATAAGCCGTTCAATATCAACCCCTATGATGGCAAGACCTCAGCAAGTCGGTACATCACTTACTTCGAGGTCACCACCGACCATCTGCCTCATGATGACGCTATCCTCACGCGGTTATTCATCTGGGTATTGGAAGGAGTCGCCTTCGACTGGTACCGTAACCTGCCGGACAATTGTATCCACTCCTTCGCTGGCTTCAAATGCTTGTTCTTGGAGAGGTTCTACGAGGTAGGCCAGGACGCCACAATGTCTACCCTCATGGACGTCGTCCAAGGAGAGAAAGAGCTGACGAGGAATTACATTGAGCGATTTCGTCAAACCGCAATGAAGTTACCATCTGGCAATCCGGATTCTTCCTTGATTGAAATCTGCCAAAAGAGACTGCTCCCAAAAATTAGTCTCTGGATGGGCGAAAGTCAATTCAAGGACTGGAAGGCTTTTATCATCAGTGCTACAAGTGCCGAGGAACGATTAAGGAAGGCTCGCCAACTGGGGTTGCATATCTCGGATGGAGAGATCAAGGAAAAGCGTCCCAGCACCAACACCGACAATGGGGGTAGCCCCTCCAACAATCGGGACAACAGAGGCAAGCAGGCTATGGTGGCCGACACGGCCCAGAAGCCCGAGTCACAACCAGCAGACAAACAATGGCCTCAAATCACTTACTCTTTTGAAGACGGCCACGTCAAGCCTATCTTGGACATGCTCATACAAGGAGATAGAATTCAGCTCCCTCCACCAAGACGGGAGCCTCGGCCGACTGACCTGGAGAACCCAAAGTTCTGCCATTACCACCGCTACGTCCACCATGCTACACGACTGCTACCAACTGAAACGGTACATCCAAAACCTCATCGATTCGAACGCTCTAGCTATCGATTTCGAGGAGGTAACCGTAGCAGCCAACATGGTGTCCGTATAATTCGGCAGCTTCCCTCCAACAGAGACTCAAGACGGTGTTATACCCATCCCTCTTACAACGATGGAAATTGCTAATCTTCCGCCTGCTCGAGATCAAGCTGCCGGTCTAGTACCTCTCACTACATCGCGAGGAGAAATTATCTGGGTCCATCCGGACCCGGTCTACGAGGTGACTCAGTCCACAACGCCTCCCATTCACAAGAAGAAAAGTAGAAAAGTCAGATCATGCTGCACCGCCTCGGCAGATGAAGAAGAAGTCACGGCCGTTGTTACTCGATCTGGAGCACAATCTCAGCCCGTGGCTGATAACTCGACTGATGATCATCCGTCCACTACCACTGATGCTCCGGGACCGGCTCAGCCTTCGACGACTGACAAGCCTAGGCCGAAGGAGACTCGCTTCGACAAATCCCTCCGAAAGGAGACACCTCAGGGGCTGGAGAGGCCCTACAACTTCGACATCTTGGCACAATTGGCCAATACACCGGCCAATTATCCTTATATGAACTCCTAAGGCTCTCGAAGGATGTTCGCGCGGCCTTGAGCGATGCACTCCAAAATGCCGACGCATACTTGGCTCAGGCCAACCTCACGGGAGATAATCAGCCCGCAGATCTCCAAGACAGCGCGTGTACGGGAGCGATGTCCAATATCGTCTTCACCTCGCAGGATATGCTCATCAAAACCAACCTGCACGATCGCCCGTTATACTATACTGGATACATTGGCGACGTAAACGTGGACCGGATGCACATTGATCCTGGGTCCTCCATAAGCATCATCCCGAAGGGTCTGCTACATCATCTTCGCATTCCAATGCATCGCTTGACGCCTACAAACACCGCCATCAGCGGTTTCAATTCGGACAGGAGCTACCCAATCGGGAAGATCCGCCTGAAATGCCAGATTGGCGATCTCCAATCAGAAGTCACCTGCTACGTCATAGATGCCGACACTTCTTACAACATCCTTTTGGGGCACCCATGGATACACGATTATATGATCGTGCCTTCCACACTGCACCATTGCTTCAAGTATGTCGACAAGAATGGCTTCATGAGGACAGAATTTGCTGACATCGATCCCTTCAAAGGGGTCGAATCCTACTACTCGGACTCCTGCCTATGCGAAAAGTCGAAAAGGCACCTTGATGGAGGAAATGAGCAAGCTGGTGCCGAAGCGGCCACAGGATCAGAAGAACCTCTGACGATCCACCTCCAAGCTCACAAACCGGGCAAATCTGTACCCCTTACGGCCACGCTGCGTAAGGACGCAATCAGTCTCTCGGCACAGGAAGTGCAGCTGAGGATCCGGCTGCCAAGGTCCGGCCAAGTGCCGAGACCTACAACATGGCCACTTACCATCAGACTGCCGAGAGTCATTCAACCCCAAACAGAGAAACTCAATCCCTCTGATAGGCCACTGACAATACGCCTTCCCAAGAAGGGTCATCATCCCGATACGAGGTCTGACACTTCTAGCGAACCAGCCACCCCTCGCTCCACATCGAGTGCCAGACTGGGGGTTGCTAGTCTACCGACAACCCCATGCTCTGCTCCGTCAGTTGAACCTCTGAAGATCAAGCTGACTAGGTCGTCCTCTCAGTCTTCATTTACACAGGGGGTAGCCGAGGAGGAACCGGAGCTAGCCAAGTATGTGGCTACCCACACTAATGTCTCCTCTGTCGATGATGTAATTCCCCTAGAAAAGATACCTTACTTCATCAATAAAGGGTTATCTTTGAACTACACCGAGCTCAACAAGCTATGCACAATGTATGCTATGGACCACGGTATAGGCACTCACCTACACACACAGGTGACAAATGTATATACCGCGATCCAGCTTACTCCAGCAGAAGACGTCTACCAAATAATCGAGGGAGGAGACCATCCAATCATCTTCGGCCGGAAAGACGATCCGCGCCTCTTCACCATAAAAGAAGTCGATCTTGGGTCAGATGCCGGGAGACTGCCTCTGTATCTTTATAGCCCCCAGTCCAAATATCTCATGCAAAAACAGGGATATGATCTAGAGACTACCCCAGGTTTGAATTACGGCGCCGGACGACGACTACCTTTAAAGCCACCAGTACCGACCGGCAAGCCACGAGACTACTATAGCAAAACTCGATGTGGGCTAGGGTATGTAACTCCCACGATGACCCCTGAAAGTTCAGATGAAGAATGTGACTGGCAGTCACATTCAACCGGGTCACCAACTTCCGACTCGGATACCAACATCGGAGACATATTCAGACAAGTCCTGTCAGTCAACATGGCATTCGCTGACGCTTACGAAGAAGACGAGGACATTCCCGAAATCCTCGAACTAGAGCCGTGGGCCCAACAGCTGGACGCACAATGGGAAAAGCGGTTCGAGCAGAGAGAACCTCCTACCGAGGATGATGTTATGCAGGTCGATCTCGGCAGCGAGTCCTCTCCAAAGCCAATCTTTGTCAGTAAGAGTTTAACAGACGAAGAGCGAGAATCGCTGCTGGAACTTATCAAAGAATATATTGATGTGTTCGCATGGAGTTATGAGGACATGCCGGGTTTAGATCCCGATATTGCTCTTCTTAAACTCAACATACGGCCAGATGCAAAACCAGTCAAGCAGCAACAACGACGCTTCCGCCCAGGCGTTATGGATGCGATCGAAGCCGAAGTCAACAAACTAATAGCCAGCGACTTCATTCGTGAGGAGCAACATCCTGACTGGGTCGCCAACATAGTTCCGGTCCTTAAAAAGAATGGGAAGATCCGAATCTGCATCGACTTTCATAATCTAAATGAGGCATGTCCGAAAGACGAATTCCCCCTCCCCATCACAGACATCATGATCGACAACACATGCGGCTTTGAACGTATGTCATTCATGGATGGATTCTTGGGGTACAATCAAATCAAGATGTCTCCCGACGACGAAAAGCACACATCATTCTGAACACCGATTGGCACATACTGCTACACAGTCATGCCATTTGGTCTAAAGAATGCTGGCGCTACATATCAGCGAGCCATGAGTATCATTTTTAGAGAACATTTGTGCAAGGCAGTGGAATGCTATGTCGACGACATCGCCGTCAAGAGTCGCCGTAAGGAAGATCATCTTCAGGACCTGAGGACGGTATTCGACCTGATGCAAGCCCACAATCTGAAGATGAACCCTACGAAATTGTTCTTGGGCGTATCCAGCGGGAAGTTCTTGGGCTTCATCATCACTGCACAGGGTATCCATGTAGACCCCGAGAAAACGAAGGCGATCATGGAGATGGCTCCCCCGAGAAATCTCCGCGAACTTAGAGGCCTCCAAGGAAGGCTAGCTTACATCAGGAGGTTCATTTCTAACCTCTCCGGGCGATGCCGACCGTTCGCACACCTCATGAAGAAAGAAGTCTCATTCGTATGGGACGAGAAATGCCAGCGTGCTTTCGACAGCATCAAAGAATACTTATCAAATCCTCCACTTTTGGTAGCCCCGGTTCCTGGAAAACCATTCCTCCTCTACGTATGGGCAATGGAACACTCCCTTGGTGCTTTGTTGGCACAAAACAATGATGCAGGCCATGAGCAAGCTATATATTACCTCAGCCGAATGATGATTGGGCCAGAACACCGATACACCGTAGTGGAGAAGGAATGCCTCGTCCTGGTGTTCGCCATTCAAAAGACGCGGCACTACGTCACAGGGCAAACCATACATGTGATCTCCTGAGCAACCCTCTCAGAGTCCTCATGACTAAACCAGGGGCACTCAGCTCTTGCCTCGCTACATAGGCAATATTGTTGTCCCCCTATCATATGATCTTCGTCCCGCAGAAGGCTGTCAAGGGTCAAGCCCTGGCAGACTTCTTGGCAGCCCACCCAGGATCGGAGTCATCCAGAATATATAAAGAGATCCCAGATGAGGTCGTCGATTCGAATATAGCCACCCACGATAACATATGGCGGATGTTCTTCGATGGCGCTTCAAGAACCAGACCCAAGGAAAACATCATCGTTGGGGTCGGAGTGGTATTGATTTCTCCTACCGGGCTGGTGATCAATCGCGTCTACTCCCTCACAGAACCCTGCTCTAATAATGTGGCCGAGTATAACGCTCTGGTCATTGGTCTCCAGCTGGAAAGAGAGCTGGGGGTAGAATACCTTGAAGCGTACGGCGACTCCCAACTAATCGTCAATCAGATCTGGGGCTCATACGAGGTCCGCCATGAAGACATGATCCCCTATCATCAAATTGCGATCAACATTATCTCATCGTTTGAGGGATTCTTCATCGAGCACGTCCCCAGACTCCAAAATATCGAAGCCGATGCTCTAGCAGGCCTTGCCGCTTCTTTAGCAGTGCCAAACCAAGCTCATCATTCGGTTGACGTGATGGACCACGAACTGGTCTGCCCCAAGAACAATGTTCAATTCGTGGCGAGTTATTCCGCCCAGACGGTCGACAAAGCACCAGACTGGAGACAGTCATTCATCGACTTTGTCATCTACGACATCCTCTCAGAGAACCCAAAGGAAGCCACTTCTGTCAGACGGCGTTCTCTCAGATTCTTCTATGATACAGAGACGAAGATGCTGTATCCCCGCTCCTATGACGAATTATTGCTCCGGTGCTTGTCGAACGCAGAAGCCAAAGAAGCCGTGCGAGAAGCTCATGACGGTATCTGCCGGGCCCATCAGCCCGGCCCAAAACTACAAGATCGCCTTCGCCGAATGGGCTACTACTGGCCCACGATGGTGGCAGACGCGATAGATTATGCCAGAAAATGCAAAGCTTGCCAAGTCCACGCAGACTTTATTCACCAACCATCGGAGTTTCTGCATCCGACAGTGGCATCCTGGCCATTCGAAGCATGGGGAATGGATATCGTTGGTCCAATCACCCCATCTTCCTCCCGAGGACATCGTTTCATACTTGCGATCACTGATTACTTCTCCAAATGGGTGGAAGCTGTCCCACTCGCAGAAGTTAAGACTTCAAACGTGATCAGCTTCCTTAAGCATCACGTCATCTACCGTTTTGGATTGCCCCGAAGGATCATCCATGACAATGGTCCGCAGTTTGCAAGCCACGTATTCTATCGATTTTGCGATAAGCACCGTATTCAGAATGTCGCTTCGACACCGTACAACCCGGCAGTAAACGGGTTAGCAGAGGCACTCAACAAAATAATCATCAAACTCCTCAAGAAGTTTGTCTCCTCCAACAAACGCGACTGGAACGAGAAGCTCGGCGAATTCTAATGGGCTTATCGCACCACAGTTCGAACAGCCACCGAAAATACACCATTCTCGCTGGTGTACGGGAGTGAGGCAGTCCTCCCATTGGAGACTTAGATCCCCTCACTTCGCGTCGCCCTCACTTATCAATTGACAACGGATGATAACTACCGACGTCGACTACAAGAGTTGGAGGCCTTAAATGAAAAGCGCCTCCTAGCTCAGCAAAGGATCGAGCTATACCAAGCACGCATCTCAGGAGCCTTCAACAAGAAGGTTAAAATTAGAACATTCCAAGTGGGCGATCATGTGCTGGCAGTCCGGAGGCCAATGGTCATGACTCACAAGACCGCCGGCAAGTTCCAGCCAAAATAGGAAGGTCCATTTGTCATCGAGGCCGCGTTCTCAAACGGTGCTTACCGCCTCGCCAAGCAGAATGGAGACTTGCTCATGTTGCCCGTCAACGGCAAGTTCCTGAAGAAATACTATGTTTAAACATCATTTTCCAGATTATCGAGTCATGTACCCTGCTAGTACCGCTGAACTCACATCCACCCTATTTCAAATTATCGAGTCATATACCCTTTAGTACCACTGAACCCACGTCCACAACATTTTAGATTATCGAGCCATGCACCCGCTGGTGCCACTGAACTCTCACTTCCTCAATATTCTAAATTACCAAGTTATGAACCCGCTGGTGCCTCTGAACTTACATTTCGGTCACTCTTTTAGATAGTAAGTCACGTATGATTATACCTCTGAACTTTCTTCCTGGAAGAGATCCTCCCTCATGATCCACTACCCGCACTCCCAGTGCACAAAAAGGGTAATCGATCCACCAATTTCCGAAACGACCATGTCCTCATTACCTCTGAGTCGTTTTCACTTCCACCAAAAATAAACCGCCCCCTCGCATAGAACTTCCACGTTCTCCTACCTCTGAGTCGTTCTATGTACCCATTCTTCATTGAGCCCACTCCTGCCATGTCCTCATTACCTCTGAGTGGGAAGGCTCCGTCGAAGAAATCGTCATATTTGCCATGTCCACATTACCTCTGAGCAAGTATGCCGGTCCTCTTTCAACCTATTATCTGTACCCACAACCGGAGTACGACAAGGATAATAGGTCCACAAATGTCCTCTGTTGACCACAAATGTCCTCTGTTGACCATAAATATCCGCTATTTACTACAAATAGCTTCCGTGAAGTCTCCCCTGCCATGTTCTTATTACCTCTGAACAGGAAGATTCTACGGTAAAACCCTCATGTTTGCCATGTACTCATAACCTCTGAGCAAATATGATTGGTTTCCTTTATTCCATTATCCGTATCCTGAACCAGGGTACGCCAAGGATAATAGGTCCACAAATACCCCTTGCTAAGCTTCTTAGCATAAATCCACCATCTTACCATGCCCCGGGAGCCCAGCTGCTCTACAGCATTCCTTTTCCCAACACCAAGAACACCCATGACCACTTTCCCATGGCGGCTCCAAACATCCCGACCAAACTTGTTATCCGTACCTAAAACTAAGGTACACCTAGGGTAACAGGTCCATAAATAATCCCCCAGCAAGTCCTGTTCCATGAACACCGTAAGTACAAGAAAGAGAAGATGAGTTGAAATATGCTCATTTATTTAAAATTCAAAGGGCTACATCAGTGAGGATCACATCCATTACAAAAAAAATATAAAAGGAAAAAGAGAAAAAAGAGAGAAGCAAAAGAAGACAGAGGGCGGATCTCTGCTCCGGGGCACATAACACCATGAGACGGTCCTTTAGCAAGGCAACCGACCGCTCAAGCCTCTATTTGGCTCGACGCTCCGCCTCCTGGCTCAGCACCGCCGCGTCCTCCAGATGAGCATGGGCTTGTCAGTTGTCCTCGAACTTCTTGAAGGCCCGCTCCAGGTTGACAGAAGATCGGGAAACCTTCTCGGCCTCCCGAGCGATCGACTCCTGTTCTGCATGAGTAGCCTCCCGCTCTGACTCTAAGAAGGCCAACTCCTTCTGGAGTGCGAGAATCTGCTCCTTCGTGTCAGCTATTCCACGAGAGGCAGATTCTTCCCGGGCCCTACAAGCTTGACTTCGACGACCCAGTCGGTCATACGAGACGGAGAACTTGTCAAGGACCCCCTGCACAGCCGGCCCGGCAGTTTCTCGAGCGATCTTGATCCTATCCCGAGCAGCAACGAGGAAGCCCCGCTCCCGTTCAATCGCAGCAGGCAAGCCAGCCTGCCGTACCGCCAGCAGTTGAGTCACAAGCTGATCAGCCTCTGTCAACTTGGGCTCCAAGAGCGTAGCCAACCCCATCCCGCCAGGAAGACCCTTCAAGGTGTCAATCTGACCCCGAGCACCCCGCAGAGACAAGGAAAAAGGGATCCTCTGTTCCACGGCAGCATCTACGCCCCTCTTTAAATGGCGATAGAAGCTGTCGACCACATCCTGTGTCACCTCATCCAGAGCCTCCGAAGAAGCCGGTTTCAACGGGAGTGTGGCCGGCAACGCTGAAGAAGATGCAACAGAATCTGCCGCTCCTGCCACAAGAGAAACAAACTCCGCACGGAAGGACGCCTGGACAGCGGCCAACTCCTCTTCAGTGGCCCGCAGAATTTGAATGCTCGGCAGGGCCGAGAGGCCAATCTCCGGAGCCGTATAAGCAGCCGAAGACGAGGCGGGGGCCAGCACCAACTCCATCCCCATCTGCCCGGAGCTGGCAGGATGCCCCTCAACATGAGATGACGAAGGAGAGAAAACGCTCCTTTCGCCCAAATCGTGCCAGGCCGAGCCTTCCCCAAGACATCCACGGCGGGAAGTAAAGGGTCAGGACCTGTAGGGCCAAGATAACCATGAATCGATTTGACCCGAAGGATACGTTGATAGAGCAAAAAAGCCCCCTCGCTAGTCAATATGTGGCTTATCTTACCAGTGTAGGAGTGTGGAGGCTGAGGTTCGCCTACAGCCACCGCAACCTCTTCACCAACCGCCCCCGAGTCAGACATAACAAACCCATCCACCCTTGCATCCTCGAGAAGGGATCCACCGAGAATGGCGTCGTCTTGCTGAAGTTCAGCAATCTCGGAGACGGGCCCAAGGAAACTTTCGTCACCCCGGGCTGGGGCCTCAGCAGCTTGGGAGTCCTCAGCCGCTGCTGAGAGAGCCCCCACAGAGAGGACCGCGGCACACATGTCGCTAATCAAAGAAGCAAGGGCCGGATCAACTACTGGGGCAGTAGATGGTTCAGGAGAGCCTGGTTCGTCAGACGCCTACAAAGAAAAATGATCAAGTCATATCCCCGAGAGAAAAGAAAACTACAACAAAGAGATAACTCCGACTTAGACTTACCTCCGGAACATCGTCTGCACCCTCACCCTTCTCCGTGATAAGCAGCCTACGGGGTCCGATCGCCGCTCTCTTTACGGAAAAAGCTACTCCTCCGCCAGTGGACTCACGCTTGCCCCGTTTACGTGAGGGACCAGGCACGATAGGCGGTAGTTCTACCCATACTACCTCCGACACAGATGGCAATTGGTCTACCGCCCCATCTAATACAACCGACGGATGATCTGTCGTCATCTCATCTGCCATGACGGGAGGCTGACCCGCCGTTGCCTCATCACCAGAAGAAAGAGAACCCTTGTCGTCCCGCTCGTTGTCTTCCTCGATTGTGTCAAAGGACTCGGAATCGGGCGTAGGAACTCTATTCACCCCTTTTCTCTTTGCCCTCGACACCATAGCCTTCTCGTCCAGGCGAGTGCCCACGATGAAGCTAGTCCTCGGGTCAAAATCAAGAGGAGGGTGATTTGTCGTGACGTGATATAGGGCTGCCATATGCAAAATTTCGTCTATCAGATTTGCTGCAGGAACTGAGAAGCTGGTTCGGGTGTGAAAGGTGTCATAGTAGCTCCACGCTCTAATACCATCAAGAATGCTACCCTTGAACCCCAAGCAAGAACTGGGACGTCCAAGGAATAATTGGCCGTATCCAAACTGGCGGGCAAACCAACTGGGCAAGTAGGGTTCCAAATACACAGTATTGCGATTACGGTAAACTAAGTGTGCCGGGCGAATGTTACGCAGCCAGAAACGCATCTTCTCAGGTAAGAAATGAGGAGGTACAACACCATCAACTTAAACACTCCTTACTTCCTGGTCGGTGAAACGGAGAACGGACACGAAGAAATTATATCCGTCCGCCCTCGCCAACATCCTCCGACACGCCGGCATGGTACTACATTCCCAGGGCTGATGATGATACTTGAAAAGAAAAGCGTCGTCGTCCATAACGCCATCTCCCGTCCCAGGTCTCATCAAAGACTGATAATACAGCAACAGCCATCCCAGCAAGTAATGATAAGGCAGTTCTATACGCTCAAAGTCCATTGTCACGTCACGAGCAATAACCTTGGACGAGAAGGCGGGGAGACCATGCTGAATACTGCATACCATGGCAGGAAGAAGAGCCAGCCTGACCCCAAAGGCCAACTTCACGGCAGAGAGAATGAAGGGGCGACTGATCCTCTCAATGGAACCTGACCCTCCTGAAACCACGCAATTGTGCAGCCATACCATTAAAAACCCGGCCAAGAGCGCCTTCTCTGATAGCCGCCGGGTACCATAATAAAAGTAGCTGAAGGAGTCAATCTGGCTCCCAAACTTGTCACTTTTTGACCTCGACCTCCTAGCGGTCGACACCAAGTTCTCTACTTTCCTAGGAGTTTGGCGATCCCGGGAAGTAACCCAGCCAGCAGCGCTAAATTTGAAAAGGTATGAGACCCAAGATTTAGTATGGGGAGCATCCCCTTCCGAGCTGTCATTTTTCTGGATAGCCGTTCGATGACAGGTGCTATGATGACACAATAGTTCTTGATACACCGCGACGAAACCGGGGAATCGTCGGTCTAATTCCTGGAACTCCTCGTTCGTCGGAGTATACGCTTCGAAGGGCTCGTCTCCCCAGGGGAGCTTGGAGACAGCATACATCTCGTGAAGAGCGAGTCCCAATTCCCCAACAGGGGTGAAGAAAGTCCCTGTCCGATGATTATACATCTCCATGAGGGCCATGAACAGTGGCTTATTAACAGGCAACCCATGGCTGGTACCCCGGATAGCATCATAAAGGTTGACTTCCCACAAAAATTCTCCGTATTTCTGTAGAATCCATGAGGTCAGGTTAGCACAAGGGGAATGGGGTGTAACCAGCTCGGCAGTACCAATCTGCCAACAGGATAGGACCCTTTGCGAGCGAGCTGGCTCAGAAAGGTATCAGCCTGAGAGAATGAAAAGTTAGGACCAGGGGTGTTGATGAAGGTACCTGGAACTAACCCCATCACAGATCGACTGGCCGGATCCTTGATCGCGTGCACTGACCCAGCAGTTTTGTTGTAACGGATGTTACCAACAAACATCCCCGGTCTGGTTGGAGTGAGGGTGTCTGGCATCTGCCTGTCCAAAACGATCATGTTAAACCACGCAAAGGAAAAATGGCGCTTCATAAGGGGGATGTGAATCGGCATCCCGTCCAGGTCAAAATCCCAATTCTCGAAAACATCTAACACTCGGGAGTTTTCTATGATCAACGCATCCCCAAAGAGGAAAATCGGTCTCAGATATTCCCCATCAGACGTCCCAGAGCTCATCATGTCACTAAGGAATTGGAAAGATTGAACCCTAATAGCATTCAGTCGCTCCAAATGTTCATTAATAAGTAGCTGCTCGGATACTTGACGAACTAGATCATCCCGATGCACACCCAAGGCAAGCTGATGAGAGCCAACCAGAAGTTTCTCTACAGGATTTACTGGCAGATTCCCTGAAGAAAAAGCAAAAGAAACAAGTCAACAAAGATAGATGAAACACAAAAACTACGTGATGCTTATGCGGCTTAGCTCAGTACAGCCTCATGCGGCTCAGTTTGAAAGAGTTCATACAGGTCAGTCTGAATAAATTTATGCGGCTTAATTTGAAAGAGGACATACGGCACAGTTCGAATAGGCTTATGCGGTTCGGCCCGAAATGAACTTATGCGGCTCAGTGCGAATGAGCTTATGCGGTTCGAAAGGAGCATATGCGGACACGGCCCAATTCGAATAAGCTTATGTGATTCGACTCGAAATAGGCCTATGTGGTCCTGTACAGATAAGCTTATGCGGCCCAGTTCAAGTGAGCTTATGCGGTTCAGTTCGAAATAGGCTCATGCGGCTCAGTTTGAAAGAGCTCATACGGTCCAAATCCTGATGAGCTTATGCGGCCTTGATAAAGAAGTAGTTATGTAACCACTTTCATGCGGCTCAAACCTGGGTCATACCCCATGCGGCCCGAGCATGAGTCGGACACACAGCATACTTTGGAATATAGGCTCCCGAATAAAATATGCGGCGTAGCCATGGCAGTTCATATTAAGGATCCTACCAGCAATAGGCGGATGGACGTCGGGGTGAAAAGCAGGCACGCCAGCCGGCGGAGGAACTGCCACGTTCGCCGTCGCAGTCGATGAAGACGCGGCCTTCTTGCCCTTCGCTGTCGCAGAAGATGATGCGGCCTTCTTGCCCGTAGCAGCAGCAATCTTCTTGGGAGCCATTATCGATCGTTGAAGGAAGAAGACGAAGAGCAAAGTCGACAACAGAGAATTCGAGCAAAGAGAGAGGTAAAGAAACCCCCAAGAGACTAAAAGACTCCTATTTATAGGCGAAAGAGACCCATAAAACAAACAAATGTCTCGGATTACGCGCCGCCTCAAAAGATAAAGGCAAAAATGCTTCGGTCAAGGCAAAACCGACCCTTGGGATCCTCCCCCAAAAGATGGCATTAATTTGAAACGAATCAAGGGCATTTAATAAAGATTTGCACACGTGGTCAGGACACGTGGCAAAGAGCCTATGCGGCCAGATGAATCTATACGGCTGGGACACTTATGCGGCATGAACGGGGCCATGCTTCTTATTCAAAGTGTTTCAATTTTGCAAATTAAAAACTTTGAAGGGGGTCCTGTAGAAGCATGGAAAATATCAGAATAATGGTCCATGCGGCTCCGGGTAAGAAGCCCATGCGGCTCATACAGGAGCTGCCTTATATGGTTCAAAGAAGACTCTCAGTCTCATGCGGTACGGGAGTGTATGCGGTTCAGCAGAAATATACGGCTCGATCGACGTCACATGTCCCCTTGGGATCCTTTCCTACAGCTGGCCATTTGAGTAGGGGCCTCATTTAATGCTCTGACATGACTCGACGACTGTGACGGCTCTGACATAAAGTGTCATAATGGTTCTGCCATAATGACAGACTCTTCGGGAAAAGAAAAAAATCTCTGACCCGATCCGTCAGAAGTCCAAGATTGCCACGTGGCAAGTCTTATGCAGCTTAAATGGAGAACAGCTTCATGCGGCTCATTGAGAAGTCACCCTATATGACCAGCAGAAATCAGCCATATGCGGCCCACCGAGAGCCCAGTCCTTGCGGCTCAATACAACGCTAGCTTATGCGGCTCGTAGAGACTATGCATATGCGGCTCATTGAGAGTTCATCCCCTGCGGCTCAATAAAGCATTGTCCTATGCGGCTCATAAAGATTATCTCTCTGCGGTTCAAGTCTTGCCTATCCCATGCGGCTCTGGCAGGACCCACAATTAAAACACGTGGCATCGGATCAATCAAGGATTTAACCGAATCCCAACAAGTATATTTGACATCATCATCATAATTACTGAGATCAGGGCATATCATTTATCATCAAGCCAATGGGACACGTAGCGAGCAATCGGACATTGGTATAATCAATCATGAAGATTTAAAGCAGTTAACATTAACTGCTCACAAGATTCGGCGCTATCCGCATTAATGGCCTAGATTCATTGTAATCAGGATCAAGGGTTCAGATAGATTGAAGGAGTGCCGACATTCCGAACAAATGATTATTAGCAAACCCTAATGATCATACCCCACTCTTATAAATAGCCAGCATCATTTCTTTGCACATGATCGGGCAACAAAAGAATAAAAAAAAAGAGACAGATATACAGAGAGAGCTCTCCCCTTTTTGATAATCGCAGAGAGAGAGAGAAGCCAGAAGAGCAACACGAGGAGAGCAAGAAGAGCATTTCTTCGTCAAACGTCAAACAGATCTTCCACGAGCCAAGGCTGTATACCGATCGTCCAAGGACTAAGGCAGAGCAGCCGTCGCTTTCCCGAGCCTCTATCGTCACCCCCCAGAATCAAAAATAAACAATTGTACTTAGACTGCTGTACCTAGGTTTTCGTCCCTAGGCTTTCTTTGTACAAGCGAGTTTGTAACGTGAAGTAAAAGTCCGGTCCTTCGATAATTGTTCTATTCTTTTATATTTCATGGCAAACAGACCTCACGAATCGTATCTTCATGCCTTATTTCGATCAGTTCGTGATTGTGCTTATAGACGACATCCTGGTCTATAGCAAGAGTGAAGTGGAGCATGAGCAACATCTCAAAGTTGTCCTCCAGATTCTCAAGAAGCACCAGTTGTATGCCAAGTTCAGTAAGTGCGAGTTTTGGCTGGATCGTATCTCGTACTTAGGTCATATCATCACCAGAGGTGGAGTAGAAGTGGATCCCCAGAAGATCGTAGCTATTGAGACGTGGCCGGTACACAGCACAGTTGTAGAAGTTCACAGTTTTTTTGGCTTGGCCGGCTACTACCGGCGATTTGTTTTTGACTTTGCACGGATTTCAGTACCTATGACGCAGTTGACCCACAAGTATGTGTAGTTTGCTTGGACAGCAGAATGCCAGGATTCTTTTGAGAAGTTGAAGAGAGGATTGATAACGGCAGCTATTCTCACACTTCCAGATGGGACTGCAGGATTTACAGTTTTTTTTATGCTTTTGGCAGGGGTTTAGGATGTGTTTTGATACAGCATGGGAAGGTAATTGCTTATGCGTCACGTCAGCTTCGTGATCATGAGAGAAATTACCCTACCCACGACTTGGAGCTGGCAGCAGTAGTGTTTGCACTTAAGCTGTGGAGGTATTACTTGTATGGAGAAAGGGTAGAGATTTTTACCGACCACAAGAGCCTGAAGTATGTGTTCACTCAGAAGGATCTTAATATGCCTCAGAGGAGATGGCTAGAGCTACTTGTGGATTATAACGTCAGCCTGCAGTATCATCCTGGGAAGGCCAATGTTATTGCGGATGCATTGATCAGGAGAGCCGGAGTTTATTTTCTAACAGCACAGCCAGAGTTGTTGCAGATCTTTAGAAGATGGGTATAGAAGTTGTCCTCCCTACCAATGTGGCATTGATGGCCAGTATGTAAGTTCAGTCCGGTATAGTTGAGAGGATCAAGTTAGCTCAGTCATCGGATTCTAAGCTTCAGCGGCTTAGGGCAGAATGTGTAGTAGGATGTAGACCAGAGTTATGTATCCATGAAGAGGTTCACTCCGACATGGGAGACGTCTTTGTGTACCTAGTGGTGATATCAGACAGGAGATCATGGTAAAAGTTTACAGTTCTCATTATTCGATTCATCCGAGTAGTACGAAGATGTATCGTGATATCCGATAGCATTTTTGGTAGAATGGCATGAAGAGGGAGATAGTCCAGTTTGTCTCTCGATGTTTGGTTTGCCAACAAGTTAAAGCTGAGCATCATAGACCAGCTGGACTACTTCAACCTTTATCGATCCCAGAATGGAAATAGAAGCACATTACCATAGATTTTGTAACTGGATTACCTAGATCCCCAGCTGGGAGAGATGCTACCTAGTTGTCCTCCAGATTCTCAAGAACAAGACTATCAAGTTAGTCCGTATTGCTTGGGGTCATCACTCTTTGGGTGAGTCAACGTTGGAGCGTGAGGATGATATCCGATCGTGATATCCCGACCTGTTTGACTCGTAAGGTATAATGTCTTTCTTATGCCTTATACCCTCAGCTTCCCTGCTTGTATGAATGATTGCTTGATTGATTGCCTAGTTATAACTTGCTTGTGATTAATATAGTTTGCTCTGACATCTCTAGCCTCTTGATTAAATTCCGAGGACAGAATTCTTTTAAGGTGGATAGAGTTATCATCCTCGAATTTCGTTATACGTATTTTGCTATACGTGTACGTATCTCGGGCCTGTATTTAGACTTGTCCTGATTAGCTAGCCTTGGGTTTATTCTATATTGGCATGAGAGAGTTAGCATTTTATGGTTCTGACATGCATTAGGTTCAGATGGGTTCGGCTTTGTTTGGCTCGTTTGGGTTGATATGCAAACCCCTACTGTAATGCCTGTGGTTCGTATTACGTATCTTGGTATACGTGTACGTATTCTTGACTCGTATTGCGTATTTTTCTGCATGGTTATTTTGGCATGTCATTGGTTGTGGCTTAGCTTGGTTCGGCTTAGCTTGGTTTGGTTTGCTTTTGGGTTCATCATGAACCAAAAGAAAACCCCTACCTACCACCACCACTACCCTTTATTAACCCATTCCCCTTTCTCTCTCTTCATTGTTCTTCTTCTTTCCTATCATAACTTCTTCAACCACTAGGAGAAAGAGAGAGAGAGCTTAGGTAAGTGCAAACTTGCTTCATGATGGATCTTAAGTTTTATTGTTCCATTCTCTTCCTTACTTGATTCCAAGCCTCTTTAGAACTTGGCATTTTTCATTTTGATGGATATTTTCTTGTAGATCTAAGTTTATATTATTTTCGGATTTCTTGGGTTTTGATCTACCAAACTTCATTATTTTTATATTTTGATTGTTCCATGTTGTAGAGAATTCAATTTCATGCAGTTTTGGCTTTTGTTTCGCTAGATTTCGACTTCGGAAGAGAAAGTTATGGCCAAAACAATTTCTGGTCATTTCTATGTTCATCTGCAGCATGAACAGCATGTCGCAGAAGGTGCATGTCGCAGAAGGCGCATGTTGCAATGAAGCGCATGTCGCGGTAGCCGCATATCATGTCGCAGTTGGCGCATATGATGTCTCTGTTGACACATGTCGCAGTTGACGAATATGATGTCGCTGTTGGCGCATGTCGCAGTTGGCGCATATGATGTCTCTGTTGACGCATGTCGCAGTTGACGAATATGATGTCGCTGTTGGCGCATGTCGCAGTTGGCGCATATGATGTCTCTGTTGACGCATGTCGCAGTTGACGAATATGATGTCGCTGTTGAGCCGCATGAGCCACATGTGGCACATGTCGCAGTTGGCACATATGATGTTGCTGTTGGCGCATGTCGCAGTTGGTGCATATGATGTCGCTGTTGAGCCGCGTGAGCCACATGAGGCGCATGTCGCGGTTGGCACATATGATGTCGCTGTTGGCGCATGTCGCAGTTGGCGCATATGATGTCGCTGTTGGCGCATGTCGCAGTTGGCGCATATGATGTCGCTGTTGAACCGCATGAGACGCATGTCGCAGAATAGGCCGTATAGTGCCTGTTTTGGCTATTTTATGTCTTATTTGCATGATTTGTGGTCAGAATTTCTCCCAACTCCCAACGTCATAGTTGTAGATCTTTCCCTTGGCTTCAAGAATATGTCACTAGTTATTTTATGCAAGTTTCTCCTATTTATGATAATATGAGAATAGAACACGATAGTGGCCCGCTGTGGCGCACTCTTGACAAGTAAACTGGCATGATATGTCTTGACATGCTGTTATGACAGCTAGCCTGACATGATAAGTATGAATGACCTGGACACCGTGGGCGATTGCGTTTGTACAAATAAACTGGTACTGTCTTGCATCATGTCTAGGATGGGGATCCCTGAGTACCACGGTCAGGGTTACCTACTGAAATTGACTAAGGCTAATTAACTAGAACGATTCAGTAGTCATGAAGAGATTCCCAGCTACAGGCAATCCCGTTATCTGGGCGCATTAAGTGGACTTGTAGCCTACCGACGAGTAGGGCACATTTCCAGCACACAGTCATATGGTGCACCCTTCATAAACGGACATTCGACCCGGATAACCGAATGGTCTGCAGGGCTTGTGGCTGTTGGGATAATCTCATTGCATCTTGCTAGTAACTAGGCCTGTGATAACCTTAGTTAGTTAAAAGTATCAAGCCGTACTCTTGATTGGCCGTGATTGATTGGATGAAGTTTATTCCAGCTTAGTCTTATCCGGATCCTGTACAAGATTGTATCAGGACATAATTTCTTGTATCGATAAATGATGGGATACCAAGTTCTGTTCAGGTGAAGGGTTACAATCCCGGTCCTTGTTTGGTTTAAGGGTTGTAACTTGGCTATCTGAATAGTTCCATGGTTATCCTATCATATATCGTCCTGCTTATTGTACCTGCCTTAACAATAACGACCGGGGGTCCAGTTCTGTTCAGGCAAAGGGTTACAACCCTGGTCCTTGTTTAGTTTAAGGGTTGTAACCTGGCTCCCGGAGCAGTTCTGTGTCCTCTCCTCGTTTATTGTCTTATTGCTCCCCATGTCATGCTTGTCATGTTTTACCTTACTTCAATATCGTGATTATTTATACCGGCATTAACAATAAAGATCAGGGGTCCAGTTCTGTTCAGGCGAAGGGTTACAACCCCGGTCCTTGTTTGGTTTAAGGGTTGTAACCTGGCTCCCGGAGCAGTTCTGTGTCCTCTCTTCGTTTATTGTCGTGTTACCTTACCAATAGTAATTGAGACGGGTTTCTATTCAGGCGAAGGATTGCAATCCCGGTCCTTGTTTGGTTTAAGGGTTGCAGTCTGGCTACTTGAATGATTTCTCCGTGCTCAATACATTATTGTTATCTCTATTATTGTTAGTTCTATATTTATTTATTATCTTGAATATTCTATTGTGATATGCTGGTTTTAGTTCCTAAGTGAAGCCTCCTTTGTGGCACTTGCTCTTTCTGGGGTCTGACCCAGCTGGTTTTGTGTGGCCAGATATCGGAGCAACAACAGAGGATCCACCTGTCTTCCAGCCCGATGGTGACCACCCGGCGTAACCAGGGCAACGAGTGGGTTTCTTTTGTCCTCCCACTCTATTTGTAAAATTATTCTTTTGAGGCGTTTAGCCGACGAGCACGTGTTAGCTCGTATTGCACCTTTATTTACTGTCTGCCTACGGACTGTAACATGATTGACAAATCCTAGGGTTGATCATGTATGACTAAAACTCTTGCTAGTCCTGACATTTTGTACGACTAGCTTCATGATCATCCGAATATGTAATGTATGGGACGCCTTACTATTGTATATTTGGTGTTCTGACATCTTGTAACTGTTATTATATTACTTGAGATTGAGACAATAGGCTTGTTCTTGACCATAGGAGACTGATGGATTGTAGTTAAACCCTCATATATCTAGACAGCCGTGACCGTATAGTGACATGGATTCCATTTCATTATACGTAGCTGGCTATGTCTGCCCCCGCTCTCCAGTATTCTGGTTCTGGGGCGTGACACCTACCTACCACCATCCCCATTTATTAACCCAACAACCGTTCTCTCTCCTTATTCATTACTTATTTACTCCTCTTCTCTTCTTCTTCCTCATCTCCTTCTCCACCGGACACCCCAGTAAGCAAGTACAACTTGCTTCATGGAGGAACTCAAATTTTGTTGTTCTATTGTCTTTCTCACGAGATTCTAAGACACTTTAGTACTTAGCATTTTTAGTTTCCATGGTTCATTTCATGTAGATCTAAGTTTGTTGCATTTTCAGATTTCTTAGTTTTGATCTACTAAACTGGCTTATTTTTGAAAGCTGAGAGTTCCATGTAGTACGCATGCTGATTTTACGCAAGTTTGGTTTTGGAATGGTTGGATTTTATCGAGTCCTGGCCGAGGTGGGGTTCTTTGAGCTTTTGAGCTTTTACGCCTGCTTGTCTTGGCCTTAGAGAGAAGATGAAGTTTTACGCACATGTTCTTACGTGCTAGCATAGTATTTAGTTTTTACGCCCACGTTTTACGTGCCATCGTGTCATTTACCCCCCTTTTACGCACACGTTTTACGTGCCCTCGTATTATTTATCCTTTACGCACACACATTTGCGTGCCAGCGTAATCGCTTCTATGCCGAGTTCATTCAAACTCTACGCAGGGGCTACTCCGCTCGGGTGGAGTGCTTGCTCGCGTAGAGGTTCGTTCGCGTAGAGTGCTCACTAGCGTAGAGTCTCGCTCGCATGCGGCCTTGCTAGCGTAAAGCGCTTGCTCGCGTAGAATCCTGCTCGATCGCATGCACTCTTGCTTGCGTAGAGCTGTCTATCCTTAGGTTTTGCCCGCGTAAAGCTATTTTACGCTCGGGGTCTCTTTGACCTAGCGTAGTAGTGCACGCGTAGAGACCTTGAGCCCCTATGGCGTACACCATTACCCCTTTTTATTCTTACGCCTTTTGTCATGAACTTGATAATCACGAATTGATTGACATGATTGGAATGATAATTATACACGGCATGGTATGGCTAGTAATTGACATGACATGACATGACAAGACATGACAAGTAATGCATGATGGAAACTATTAAAAGCTGTTACGACGGCTAGCATGACATGTGTGAAACCCGTAAATTCGATTTTATTATTAAATTATTGGATTTCGGCTGCTAGCATAGTCTTAGATTTTTATTAGTTATTATTATTATAGTCGGATCGGGAAAAAATTATTTTTAAAAATAAATGTATTTGGATATTTGATTGTGCCACCCCGATCCCGTGCCAGGGATCCGACCCCGAGCCCGAACCCGACCTCGAATCCCATCCCAAACCCATTTCTTTTTTTTTAAATTGTTTAAATTGAAATTTGGAAAAAAAGAAGATAGTATTTTCTTTATGTTACTTATTAACAAAAGAATATAAAGAAAAAAAGGAAAAAGAAAAGAAAAGAAACCTTTCCCTTTTCTCCCAACTCACAGCACTCTTAGCCACTCACTCCCACACGTCTCCTTCTTTCCTAAAAACACTCTAAACCAACACCACCACCACCTATTTCTCTTTCTTAATTCTTCTACCACCATCACCATTCCCACTCCCTTTCTCTCATCCTCACCAACACCTCAACTCTCTCTCTCTCTCTTCTCCCTCTCTCAAACCCATCAACAACTCTTCATCACCAACCCCCAACCGACCGTCGCCTCGGGAGCCTCTCCGTGGCCGACCCCATCCCGTGCGCTGTCTTCCGGTCCGATCAGCCCCCACCGGCCAGCACCAGCCCGGTCTTGCGCGCCCCTGTGCACCATTTCGGCTGACCGCCCGCGCGTTCGCGTCCCGGCAGCGCCCTGTCACTTTCGACCCGACGCCCCCGACGACCCCGCTCGGCCGCTCCCGCGCCCCGCCAGGTCGCCAGCGGCCGTCCGCCCTAGCCACCCCTCCGGCGTCGCCAATCCGCGTCCACCCCGCCTCGCGCACTCCCGCTCGGCGCTGCCGACGTCCGCCCGACCCTCGGGCCCCGATCCGCGCTTTCCAGCGCTGCCCCGAGCCATGCGCGGTCATCGCTGCCATTTTCGACCTCGTTGAGACGCTGTCCAGAGATCATGTTGCTTTTCCGTGCTTTCCAGCCTGTTCCGAGCCGATCCCGCTTTCCGCGTAGATTCTTTTTCCTATTTTTGCATCTGAGATCTCTAGCCGAGGACCCGAGGTATAATTTCGTGTTCCTGTGTCCCTCCCGTAGTTAGTCTGTGATGACGCGGTCCCGACCCCGACGTGGGGATCGGTTTTACTAGTTGTACTAGGGGATACTTTTCCTAGATCGGTTCGGATTGGTTCTGTGGATTGTTTCTAGTTGGTATGTTTGGCTAATATTTTCCTTTGGGTTAGTAATTATTATTTGGTTTCGAATTGGTTCTGTGGTTGTTTCCTATCTTAGTTGGTATGTTTTATTTTTGGCCGTTGCTTATTATTCTTGGGTTTGGACATTCATATTTTTGGTTGGCGGGTTTGGTTCCCTGTTTTGGGATGTTTATTTTGTGTTTGGATCAGTATCGCCTCGTGGCTAGGTTGTTCTAGTTATAGAGGAGGTGCTGCCCAAATTTTCAGTAAAAACTTTCAAAATATTATTATTAATTAAGTTCGTTAAATTAAAACCTGTTTCCATACTCGGTCTTTGCAAATGATTTCCAAAATTGGTTTTGTTGGTTTGGTTTTGTGGATTTTGTGAGTTTTGTATCCCCTGTTAGGCGACGACCGTATCGGTCGGATGAGCCTCGGTGACACGCAAACGCTACAGGATTTCCTGTACATTAAGGCGTTAGCCAGCAACATGAGATTGCATGACCCAGTCTGAGATGTCCCATTTTTCTATAAATTATATTTAATTATATGTTATTTTAGAACTAGTTACCAGCCTATAGTATTTTGGGTGCAGGGCTTCGGCCTCCTGACTGAACCGCTTTATGGCATTCAGAGCTCGCCTCAGCATTTAAATTAAATTAATTAATTTTTTGTAAGGACATAAGCCCAGTTTTTTCTTTGTTTTTCTGTGGCTTGTATTTATGTAGTTTAGGATTTTTCTGTTCTTTTTGGTTGCTGCATTGCGTAGTTAGACGTGTACTTAAATGGGTATTAGTTTTATATAAAAAATTATAAGAGTTTTCTCACTTCTAAATAAAAAGGATAAAATTCAAGTTTTTATTATTTAACAAAGTCACATTTTTCTCATTAAAAGAAAAACCTAATTTTATGTATATAATATTAAAGTACAAAGTTTGTTAAATGAATTGAAAAATACGATCTTTACCCAATAAATTAATAAATCGGTTCCTTTTCGTTAATTGATAATTGTATCCTGCGACGGTAGAGTAGGTTGATAGCTTAATTAAAAATTGGACTAGGACCTGCTTCTAGAAATTACAACTAGCACACCTAGATTTGGCTCATCTATGTTTCTAAGTCAGGATTCTCAACTGTAGCGTTTTGAGGACGTATTTGACTTCATCCCCGGTACCGACATCATATTCCAGTCATTAAACAAAGGCAGGTTACGGTTATGCTATCTTATATTTTAATTAGAAATTATCAAGTTGCATGTTTAAACCATATTGCTACACGGAACCCTCTCCTAGGGTTCAAATATTGATTGATATTGATTGTGGGGATAATAGGGGAATAATGTAGCGTTTATGACCAATACCCCTCATATTGTATATTGTTATTGTGCGAGCTTACCCCTCTTACACACGGGGATAAGCCGTATCGCGTCACTAGGATGCTATTGTACAACCCAAGCCGGTCATAGACGTTACATATTCAAATCACATTGTTTCAAGTATTGAATTGTTAAATTGCTGGAAAATATTATTTCAACTGTTTAGCTTGCACTTTTTCGTTATTATTTGAAATATGAGGTACATACTCGTTCTTGCTCCTTTTCTAACTGGATCCCCCCTCCCAATAGGTAATATTGATGACGATGAACTATTGTACAATAGCTATTATGATCCTGTGCTATACCCTGCGGTGTTACCAGAGTCTTCCTTGGAGGACGCGAATCCTGAGGTCGAAGAGCCGGCCGTTTAGCTCGTTGCTATTTTCTTATTTTCTAGTTTCATTATGTTGGAGATTGTAGACTTTTGGTTTCAGTATTTATTTCATTATTTTCCTTTCTAGTTGTATTTCTCTTTGTTGAATAAAATTTTTAAATATTCGTAAATTCATGTTATGACAAATGTGTAGATGTTGCAAATACCTGCAAATAGAAACAACTTACTGCCGCCGTCTCACAACGACGTAGGCTGGACATGATCTGATTCACCCCAACAATATGGGATCGGGTCGTGACAACATGACAAGAATGACATGACAAGAATGAATGTCCTGGACACCGTGGACGATTGTGTTTGTACAAGTGAACAAGTATTGTCTTGCATCATGTCTAGGACAGGGACCCCTGAGTACCACGGTCAGGGGTACCTACTTAAATTGGCTAAGGCTAATAACTAGAATAATCCAGTAGTCATGAAGAGATTTCTCAGCTACAGGCAATCCCGTTATCTGGACACCCCATCATGGGATTTGTAGCCTGCCGTCGAGTAGGGCACATTTCTAGCACACTGTCATGTGTTGCACCCTTCAAGCGACTTAAGGGTACATATGATCTTTGGACAATGTACCCACATGAATTCAACCCCTAATTTGCGTCCGGATAGCCTGGATGGTCTGCTGGACTTGTGGCTGTTGGAACATCTCATTGCATCTTGCTAGTAACTAGGCCTGTGATAACCCTAGTTAGTTAAAGTATCAAGCCGTACTTATTGCTTGGCCGTGAATGATGGATGGAGTCTAACCCAGTCTAGTCTTGTCCCGATCTTGTACAAGATTGTTACATGACCTGATCGCTTGTGCTTTACCTTATCGATAAATGGTAGAAAACCAAGTTTCGTTCAGGCGAAGGGTTACAACTCCGGTCCTTATTTGGTTAAGGGTTGTAACTTGGTTATCTGAATAGTCCCATGGTTATCTTATCGTATATCATCATGATTGTCCATTTCTCCAGTTTTATTATACTATTATGTTTTGTGCTAATTGCTGGTTTTAGTTCTTTAGTGAAGCTTCCTTTGTGGTACTTGCTCTTTTTGGGATCTAACTCAGCTGGTTTTGCATGACCAGATACTTGAGCAGCTGCAGAGGATCTCCCTACCTTCCAGCCAGATGGTGACCACCAGGCGTAACCCTGGCAACGAGTGGGCTTTATTTTGCTCTTCCACTCTATTATAAAATTATTCTTTTAAGACGTTTAGCCGCCGAGCAAGTGTTAGCTCATTTACAACTTTACTTACTGTCTGCCTATGGGCTGTAGCATGATTGATAAATCCTAGGGTTGATCATGTATGACTGAAACTCTTGCCAGTCTTCATATTTTGTACGACAAGCTTCATGATCATCCAAATATGTAATGTATGGGATGCCTTACTATTGTTTATTTGGTGCTCTGACATCTTGTAACTGCTATTACTTGCTTGAGATTGAGACAATAGGCTTGTTCATGACCTTAAGAGGCTGATGGCTTGTAGTTAAACTCTCATGTATCTAGACAGCCGTGACCGTATAGCGAGGTAGATTGTACTTCAATATACGTAGCTGGCTGTGTCTGCCTCCGCTATCCAGTATTCTGGTTCTGGAGCGTGACAGGCATATATGCGGATAGCCGCTCTTGCCGACACATCTATATGAGTGGTCACTAGCAGAGTCAAGCTATACAGGATCTTTGGCTCACGGTGACCCCTTCGCGTGGAGGTACGAGCCCCACCGAATGGTCCCGTGGCATATACCGTAACGGTTCACTTCTAACGAGTCGTACCGTCGTCGATGGCCATACGGTATCTGCTTTTTCCTCCTAGGCCGACACGATCCCGGCGCTCCAGCGATCGTTCGAGGGATTCCCCTTGCGCGCAAGTTGTCCAATGACTATGCAAGACTCAACTCGATCTACCAAGTCCTTCCTTAACATGACCATGCTTTCCATCTTTCTGTCGAGACTCCCAAGTAGCGGGACTGATCTTGTGTGATCCCTTATCTAGACTTAGCGAGACTCCCAAGTTGCGGGACCGATCTCGCATGCTTGCTTATCCAGACTTATCGGGACTCCCAAGTAGTGGGACCGATCTCGTGTACGAGACTGTTCGAGACTTAGCGAGACTCCCAAGTAGCGGGACCGATCTCGTGTGCGATACTTATCGAGACTTATCGAGACTCCCAAGTATCGGGACTGATCTCGTGTGCGGGACTTATCAAGACTTAGCGAGACTCCCAAATAGTGGGACCGATCTCGACGACAACCAGTCGTGTGGACTTCCTTTGTCTGTGGCATACTCTTTACTAAATCCACCGCAGCTCGTGCCTTAGACAGGCATGGTTCTCTAGGCGACGCTATCGCTCAAGTCATATACTTTATACGACGAGCCTTGTTCTCGAGGGACTACGCGACTTGACAACCGCAGATAGAGCGGGACAGAACTAGAAATGGCTTAGATCGATCGACATAACTTTGCATAACTTATTTGCGCAACGACTTGACGAGCAAAGGCTACGCCAAGCTTAGCATCGAAGGAACGTGTCGTGCACGCGTCCGACTTGAACAACCAAGTTCTCGGGTGCCTAGACTTAAGCCAAAAGCCGTGCAAGATGACTTAACCCACGGGACAGTCGAGGGCTATACCAAGCCTTGGACGACGGGACCGTGCATGCTTTATCAAGCATTCACGCGGGAGACACCTACGACTTAGGCTAAATCGAGTGTCGGGGCAAAACGACGGGACCGTGCATGCTTTATCAAGCATTCAAGTGGGCGACGCCTATGACTTATGCCACGTTCATAACTTCTTGGCAACTTAGACCAACTCTTCTTCTTGCAAGCCATGGGAACGAAGGATTCGAGTGTCACTTTGAAAGCATGCTGAACACCCTTCTAAGACGGCCGTGGAACCTTTTCCAAGTTCTAGCATATTTCGACCCGTCGGGATTATTCCCTTAGCTGTGTGCGTTTGTAGATTTTATATTAGCCTACTTATGCAAGTTGAAAACATGCGATTTATTATGTGAAGGCTAAAATGAGGTGAGTTCACCGAAACTACCCCACCTGAATGAGGAGTCGCCTCGACCGAGCGAGTCTTCGAGAAGCCGTTGTAAGGCCAAGTCCGAACGCCGTCGGCATTTCGATTCCTTCGATTGACTTTGCGGGACGGGGCACTACAACATAAACCACTCAGAACAAGTCTCGTCCTCGAGACTTTCCTGAAGGCAAGCCATTCTACCATTTCTATGGCCAAGACTTAATCGTGCCTAGACACAGAACTATAACAGTCGTATGAGGTATGCCATAATTTATCGTACACACTCCGCCTACTCGTTTCTTCGATTCCAAGCCACGCTCGTACTATTTATCAATCTTTTTCTTTAACACGATCTTAAATCCTCGACACTTTCCATTTTTCAAGTCTCGTTTGAATTCAACGTATCACTTGGCTGGATCGTATATGCCTTCCAGGCGTCTCCAAAACATATGCAATCAGCCAAGCCGCATGATAGATAATTCGTCATTCTTACTCGAGTCGCATCATGCACATACTCAGGCATCCCTAAAATATATGTATGTCCGCCGAATCTCGTGAGGGGTATTCCTATTCTTGAATCATTCGATCTATTCATACCAATCTTCAAGATCAATCTTTTCAATGTTATCTCTTGAAACAAGGCGTCTCATCTAACCGCTAGGCCGTTTCTTAAGGCTAAGTCAATGTCAGGATTGGAATCATAGTTTTCCAATAATAATGCCAACACTTACCCCAATCCTAGGGTCAAACCAAGTTGATGATACGTGATTTTCTACCGAAACTCGCGTCACACAGATTTCTAAACATCGAGCACGATCACCTGATTCGCATCAAGGCATTCGTTGCGCCAATTTGAATTCGTTCAATCACCAATTCTAACCAATCTATGTATTCGATCATGAGGTCATCTAGCTCGACAATATATTGCGCCCCAATCTCACGCGAGTCCAATTATCTACGGTGGTTCATGAATTGCCATGCAACGCTCCCGCGGAATAATCATTCTCATCAGGACGTAACTCTTGTTTGATTCTGGATTAATTCATTCTCGATACGTGGATTGGACCTACTCAATCCTCAAGCTCAATCGTCAAGTACATACTTGATCATTCTCGAATCCACCTTCGCGTCAAACCACAAGTCGATGCATACAAATTGCCATGCCATACAAATTCGATCACCCCCGCTGTATAAATCACCATACTAGCGCTCACGCGGAGTGATCCCCTAATCGGTGTGACGCATGTGCGAGGCTGGGGTTGCACTCGCATAAGGCAAGAACGTCAACGTTATGGTTATCGTCGAAGCAATCCAAATATTTCATTTTCATCCAATCTAAGATCTCAATTTGATAGTCCGTCCATCATTCATTCAACTCAAAAATTTTTGAGCCAAGTCTATCATTTCCTCGACACATTTCAATATCCCGAGTATAGCATCTATCGGAACAATGATATTTTTCACAATCATCGTTCCTTGAATCAGAGTGCCCCCGAGTTATCGTACATTGATCTTTGATACGCCTCAATACCATCGACGATGTATGTAACCTGGCAATCTTCCTTTTGCAATAAATTTTGAGTCGTGTAACCTATACTATTGTCCGAATTGGATATACCATAATTCCATTCGATTCAATCCGAAATCATACGTGCGATCCTCTAGGCTTCCTCGATCTGGCATTCACTTTTATTCATCGTTCCGAATTATTTTCTAACTCGTGTTGCCCATTCCCAGTTGTCTGAATGACATCTCGTTCAGGACATTCGAAGTCACGACCGACTAAGCGTGACGCGTTCTAAGGCTTTGCGCGATCGCATCGCCTCGTCGACATACTCGTTGTTATCCTTAATCCTCAATTTTGCTCGAATAATTTCCAAGACAAACCATACACCACTTAGGATTTAAGCCATCCGTTTTAGTCCACAATTACGTTCGCATCACTCGCTAATACATCTTTTTAGATTCGTTCGACGAATCTCTAGCGTAATCGCTCACGTCGTCTCGACGCACTAAGTCGTTCGCGCTACTCCTCAAAATCCAAATCAATCTTCCTTGAATGCCTAAGTGTCAGTTCGATAGCGTTCCTATCGATAAACACTCTAAGCGTATCTCCTTTCCTGACCGATCGATACTTGATATTGCTTGCGACTCGTTTGCACCAAAAAGTCGGGGTGCATGATACGCGATATAACTTAGCCAAAAGTCCGTGTGCATAGCTATCCCATGTGGATTATATTTTGAGATTGCACGCTCCCTTGCTAAGGTCGACGTAGGACTATTCGGGCACACGTACGACTTTGCTAACTTTAGCATGTGTTCTCTATCAAGTCAAGTTTGACACCGTTCGGCACAAAGGCTATTGCCTATCGATGCGTTCGATTGAACACTTGTACGAGCTTTTGAAAATATTTAGACTTATTGTATGGACATGCCGCGGGACATTTGAGAGAGAGCGCACACTTCTTTATCAACAACGAGCTTTCAAAACTGAGATATTCAACTTGAAGTCCAAGGACGTAAAGCCGTGCTCTGATACCATTATGGCACGCCCTGCTCCCGTAGGAGCGATCGTCCTTGCTAAGGGGTGATACCGCACGAGCCTAAATTGCTCTTATGTAAGGCAGATTTCATAACGACCGATTACAGCGACGACGACGGGACGTCGCACAGAAGTCCCAAGCAGAAACATTGAACATGCAGCAGAAATTTAAAATCAAAACACAAGTTATTCAAAAGAGCTCTTTATTGATATTGAACAATGAGATTACAATAGGGCACAAGGCCATGATTACAAGTCTCTCATGCACACTTTTCTCTCATTATACAAGTCACTCTGCTCTCTCTCATCTCTCGATACAATGCTTGAGCCAGCGGAAGCTTCAGAAGGCAATGTTCATACATTATGTCCCGTATAAGTTCTGACTCGACGCGGCCGCATGCTTCGAATTGCCAAGGAACTCCGTGCCTCGATACATCCAAGCTAGCTCCGTACCATGAGCTTCTACCTGTACCTGCACATAAAAACTGTGTGGGTGTCACTACACAACTGTACTGGTGGATTGAGCTCCTCGTACACCCATACATAACCGACACATTCATTTACTTTGTGCAGCTTAAATCCTTTCGATTGTCTTTCTAGTCTTGCCTTAGGATCAGTTTTAAGACTACGACGCCTGACCAAACCGACGTGCCATGACCTGGTCGTGCTGTAATGCCAACATGTATTTCGATCGTGGCTGTGCCTCATCGCTTATATACTCGACCAAACTTCAACTCAGGACAGCAGGGTCGTACCATGACATCTACTCGTGACTTAACATATTCGAGACGGTGCCTCGCCGAGGAGCAACTTATGCAAACCCGGCCATGCAAAGACTTCACTTATTTTATGTGCCTCTAGACAATTCTCATGCCAACGACGTCAAGCGGACGACTCGTGTAGGTCATGCTAGTAGACTTGATCGTATCATGAAGTTGAGGCCGTACCTCCCAAGCATGAATCAGACTTGACCAAGATACCTTACGGCCCTTCCTGACTTTAACTCGAGACGAGACCACATTCATGCCGAAGCACTTATCCTTGCTATAGCCATCTCTTAGGCTCTAGATTGGTGATGCAACCGTGCACACCCTAACCCGTGCCGACTCAAGACTTGTGCTTGCAATAAGCATGACTTGATAACCCAACTCATAACTTGCTAGTACTCGACGCAATCCAAAGGCATACACACGGATACCCGCTCTTGCCGACATCTATATGAGTGGTCACTAGCTATGTCAAGCTATACTGGATATTTGGTTCACGGTGACCCCTTCGCATGGAGATACGAGCCCCACCGAATGGTCCCGTGGCATATACCGTAATGGTTCACTTCTAACGAGTCATACCATCGTCGAAGGCCGTACAGTATCCATTTTTCCTTGCTAGGCCGACACGATCCCAGAGCCCCGATGATCGTTCGAGGGATTCCCCTTATATGCAAGTTGTCCAATGACCATGTAAGACTCAACTCGATCTACCAAGTCCTTCCTTAACATGACCATGCTTTCCATCTTTTTTTCGAGACTCCCAAGTAGTGGGATCGATCTCGTGTGATTCCTTATCGAGACTTAGCGAGACTCCTAAGTAGCGGGACTGATCTCGTGTGCTTGCTTATCCAGACTTATCGAGAATCCTAAATAGCGGGACCAATCTCGTGTACGAGACTGTTCGAGACTTAGCGAGACTCCCAAGTAGCATGACCGATCTCGTGTGCGAGACTTATCGAGACTTCCAATTAGCGGGACTAATCTCGTGTGCGAGACTTATCAAGACTCCCAAGTAGTAGGACCGATCTCGTGTGCGAGACTTATCAAGACTTAGCGAGACTTCCAAGTAGAGTTTTTCCTAATTTGATTGAGTACCTTGAAAACTAATTTCCTATATCCTATTGCAGGCTGTAGTGATACTCTGGTTCGAATACCACTACACTTCTCGTCTAGACTTGTATGGGCCACCACTAAAAACGTGTTGTCACCTTCGGTTCCCGTATTTCGTATTCCTGTGCGCATTTGGAATTTTCTTGAATTTTCTGGTAATTATTTTCCTGTAGTTCCCGTATTTGGTCTTGGGCCGACTTTATTAACTTATTGATTTGCATTACGGATTTGGGTTTAAATTTTATTATTATTATTATTATTTCATAGGAGATGGGCCCTTGGAGGGTTCGGCCTGGCTTGCTTTGGTTGGAATTGCTATGGATCACTTTAACCTACACTATTCCTTACCTCCACCACACCACCACCCATTAATAACCTTACCTACCATTCTCTCTCTTCCTTAACATCAACACCACCAGCATCCTCTTCTTCTTCTTCCTCTTAAAACCCTTTTACTCCACCATAGGCAAGTGCAACTTGCCATCAAGAGAGAACCTCGAATTTATTGTTCATAAGTATTAATTAGTTGGTTGGGAACAACATTAGAACTTGAAATTTCCTGATTTGAAGAAGGGATAACTCTAGATCTAAACTTATTTTCGTTTTGCTGGTTTTCCTTAGATCTACTTATTAAACATTGTTCTTTTGGTTGTTTTGAGGTTTCCATGTTGTGGAGAATCCAGTTTTGAGCAACTTTGGTCTTTGCAAAACTTGGTTTTGTTTTATAATGGTGAAGATATGAAATTTCCAAGTTTTAGGGCTTGGTGTTCTTCCTCTCAGCCGAGGTAGGGAAGAACACAGCCTCCCCTTCCTTGCTGGCCACACCTGAGGTGTTGTGCCCTCCCAACTGCCGCTTACGCGCGCATTTTTCGATGCACTGCCTTACGCAGTATGCACGTGGCTCCCCCTTTCCCCCATTTCCTGCTACATTAAGCGAGCGGCAGCTGCTGCTGAGCTATACGCGGCTGACGCGTAGCACAGGTGGGGCCCACTCCCTTTTTTTTCTTGCTGCATTACGCAGCCTCCCCTGTCCCCTTACGCAGCGCTGACGCAAGCTGCAGCCCCCCCCCTCCTTTTCCCCTATACGCACGCCACGTGCGTGGGGCCCGCCGCAGCCCACGTGCGTGGGTTCACCCCTGCCCCCATTACGCGGCACTGTGTGTGGGCCCCCTCCTTTCCCCTGTACGCACGTTGCTGCTCTAGCTGCTATACGCATGCCCGCTCAGCCCTTACGCGCGCACTTTTGCATATCCTGCTCCTCTGTGATTTTAACGTTTTCTCTGGAATTTCTAAATTGGATTTATTGGAGCTTTTAATAATTAATGCTCACTACATCACTTGACTGGGCCTGACACGCTTGGACACAGATTGGAGTTTTCTTGTGACTTGTATTTATTCCTTGTTAACTGGTAACTCGTAACAACCTGATAACTTGGACATGGTAACTTGCAACTATATAGTGGCCGTAGCGGCGCACTCCTGCCTAGTAACATGTAACCTGACAAGATAACTTGATAAATTAATAATTGAGCTACTGAGGTAGGCTCACCTGACAGCTACTTGACATGACACCGTGGGTGTGCGTCCCGTGCTTGTCTAAATTACCTGTCCAGTCTTGCATCATGCCTAGGACGTGATCCCCTGGGTACCACGGCCAGGGATTCACACTAAAATTGGACTAGGTAATGAGTAGACCAAATTAGAACATGGAGAATTCCCGGTCACAGGCAGTCTCGTTATCTGGAGGCATTAATGGACTTGTAGCTTGCCGACGAGTAGAGCACATTTCCAGCACACTGTCATGTGTTGCACCCTCTAAGTCACCTAAGGGTACATTTGTCTCCCGGGCGATGTACCCACCTATAACTCTCAACCCGCGGAAGGATAACTGGATGGTCTGCAGGGCTTGGGACTGGGAGTTTCTCACTTGCATCTTGTTAGTAATTAGGCTTGTGATAACCCTAGTTAGTTAAAGTAGTAAGCCGTAGTACTTGCTTGGCCGATTGTGAATGAATGGTGTCCAGCCCCGTTTAAGTTTTGTCTAGCCCCTGCACCTGGAACTCTTGATCATGATTGTTTTACTTATCTCTAACGATAAATGGGTAGAGACATTGAGCTATTCAGGCGAAGGGGTACAATCCCGGTCCTTGTTTGGTTTAAGGATTGTAACCTGGCTCCCGGAATGGTTCCACGTCCCTAGTCGTTTATCGCCCTGGAACTTTACTACTTGCACTTTCTTTTATTCTTTATGTTCTGATATGCTGGCTTTGGTTCTTATTGTGGCCTCCTTTGTGGCACTTGCTCTTTCTGGGGTTTGACCCAGCTGGTTTTGTGTGGCCAGATTTCGGAGCAGCTCCCGAGGATCTACCGAGCTTCCAGCCCAATGGTGACAACTAGACGGAACCCGGGCCAAGAGTGGGTCTTCCCTTTTTGTTTCACCCACTTATATGTAAATTTATTCTTTTGAGGCGTTTGCCGACGAGCACCTGTTAGCTCGATGCACATTTACTTACTGTCTGCCTACGGGCTGTAACATGATTAACAAATCCTAGGGTTGATCATGTATGACTGAACTCTTGCTAGTCCTATCATTTTGTACGACTAGCTTCATGATCATCCAATATGTAATATTTGGGACGCCTTATATATATATATTTGATGCTCTAATATCTTGTAACTCTGTTAATTGCTTGAGATTGAGACAATAGGCTTGACCTTAAGAGACTGCTGGCTTGTAGTAAACCCTCATATCTAGACAGCCGTGACCGTGTAGTTGAGATGTATTCTATTTCAATATACGTAGCTGGCTGTGTCTGCCCCCGCTCTCCAGTTTTCTGGTTCTGGGGCGTGACACGGTTTAAGTGGTGGCCCATGCAGGTCCTGTCAATCAAGAAATGTGAGGGTTTACCGTTAGATGTCTCAATCAATATTCGTCCTTGATCTCTGCTCGTATCCTCAAATCCCTGAGAATCTCGACCTGATCACATTGCTTGTATCATTGATCTGTCCTGGTCCTTTCCTTATTGTTCCCTATGTCGTCTTCTTCAGCGGCATTACTCCCGGACCTGCCAACCAGCCAGAGGAAGCTCGACAAGCACTCCAGCGCCAGGAAGATCAAGCCCAGCACTCTGGAGTAGCCTCCCGAGTTGTGCCTCCCGGAGGCTCGGAACCTCCAGTTCAGGCAGCTCCGCCCGTTCAACCAGCTAGGCAGGATGAGGGGCCTTTGGTAGGGCTTATCAGAGAACTGCTTGCGTCCCAAGATCGTCGAGGCGACGCCTTGCAACAGGAAGTACAAGATGCACTAAACCGAGGAGGTCCCCAAGGGAATCAGGCGGCCAACAGTTTCAAGCGCTTAAATCCTCCCTTCTTTGACGGCAGTGAAGATGCGATTGCCGCGGACGCTTGGCTTCAGGATACCGAGGTGGTTCTAGAAGCAGCTAGGACACCTGAGAATGATAAGGTGGCGGTGGTACGCCTACAGTTGTTAGACTTGGCTCGTGATTGGTGGGCAGCTCAGGCCATGGGATTGGCGGCACCAGTTACTTGGACGACGTTCAGAGAGAGATTCCAGACGAAGTACTTTGATGCGGTGGCACGGTACGACCTGCAGACCAGGTTCACCAACTTGAAGCAAGGAGGCAGGACGGTCGATGGCTATGCGACCGAGTTTTCCAGGCTGAGTAGGTTTGCCCCCACCTTGGTGGCAACCGAGTATGATAGGGCCCAGCGGTTCCAGCAAGGGCTGCATTTAGAGATATTATTGGCTGTGGAGCAGTTCGAGCACCAGACGTTCGATGCAGTATTGAAGGCAGCAAGGAGGCATGAGTATACCTCCCGGAGAATTGTGGACAGGACCGGAGGCAGGAAGCGGTCCCACAACCAGATGAACCAATCTTCAGCTCCAGCCCCGGCAGCTAGGGGTATAACCATTGGAACTCCGAGGCGGGCGGCCTCAGTGACGTCGGTTCAGCATTCAACCCCGACGTACCCGCAGCAGCAGAAGCAGAAGCAGTCTTCCGCGATGGGATGTTCTCATTGCGGGAAGCCGGGCCATGTAGTGGCAGAGTGTCGTAGGGCGCATGGATTGTGCCTGGCTTGTGGAGGAGCAGACCACCAGATAGGGACCTGCCCGAATAGGGGAGGTCCATCATCATCCAACCTTTCTAGTTCTTCGGTGAGGGGACCAGCCCCAGTTCCAGTCCAGCAGCAGCAGCAACAGCAGTACCCGAGGCCATTGGCGACCCAGGCCCAGGCCTTCCAGCAGCAGAACCAGCAGCAGTTCATCCAGGCTCCAGTGCAGAGCAGGCAGAGAGGTTTCCAGCAGAGGGGACCCGCAGCTAGAGGTCAGGCTATGATGATGACCATGGAAGAAGAAGTTGCACCAGGTGAGGTAGTGGCAGGTACTATTCTCGTCAACACCCTTCCAGCATCTGTATTATTTGATTCTGGTGCATCGCATTCATTCATGTCTGCACGATTCGCGACACGGATAGGGTTGGAGCCCGAGTCATTATCAGTGAGGCTCAATATACTTACTGGTAATGGTCTTGTGGGAGTAGATCGAGTGTTTTCCTCGTGTCGGATCGTAGTTAGCGGTAGAGAGTTCCCCGCTAGATTCATAGAATTCCCTATGACAGACTATGATGTAGTCCTAGGCATGGATTGGTTGAGGAACCATTATGCTAGGATAGACTGCCATGTTGGCAGAGTTGTCTTTAGTATTCCCGGAGAGCCAGAGTTTTCATTTTCCAGAGGCACAGTAGAGACATCTCCTCCAGTATTTCGGATGGCAGTAGCAGCAGTGCAGTTGCCTAGGATAGTGGATGAGTTTCCAGATGTCTTTCCAGAGGAGCTTCCAGGGATGCCGCCAGAGCGGGAGATTGAGTTCACCATTGACTTGATCCCCGGGACAGCACCAGTGTCAGAGCGAGTCTACAGAATGGCGCCTTCAGAGTTAGAGATTTTGTACAAGATGATTGAAGAACTTAGAACCAAGGGATTCATTCGTGCAAGTGGATCGCCTTGGGGAGCCCCGATGCTTCTTGTGAAAAAGAAGGATGGTACGTCCAGGCTATGTGTTGATTATCGTACCTTGAACTCAGTGACAATCAAGAACAGATACCCTCTTCCAAGGATAGATGATTTGTTTGATTAACTCAAAGGGGCTTCAGTTTTCTCGAAGATAGACTTGCGGTCAGGATACCACCAGATCAGAGTTAGAGAGCAGGACATCCCGAAGACGGCGTTCAGATCTAGGTACGGGCATTGGGAGTTTCTAGTTATGCCCTTTGGAGCAACCAATGCGCCGGCAGTGTTCATGGATCTCATGAACCGTATTTTCATGCCTTACTTGGATCAGTTTGTGATAGTGTTCCTTGATGACATCCTGGTCTACAGCAAGAGTGAGGCGGAGCATGAGCAGCATCTCCGAGTGGTTCTTCAGATTCTCAGAGAGCACCAGTTGTACGCCAAGTTTAGTAAATGCGAGTTCTGGCTCGATCGCATTTCATACTTGGGTCACATCATTACTAGAGGAGGAGTGGAAGTGGATCCCCAGAAGATTGTGGCTATCGAGTCATGGCCAGTACCCAGCTCAGTGGCAGAAGTTCGCAGCTTTCTAGGATTGGCCGGCTACTACCGGCGGTTCGTCTCTGATTTTGCAAGGATTTCAGCGCCGATGACCCAGTTGACCCGTAAGGATGTGCCGTTCGTTTGGACAGCAGAATGTCAGGAATCATTTGAGAAGTTGAAGCGAGGTTTGATAACGGCTCCCATTCTCACCCTTCCAGATGGGACCGGAGGATTCACAGTTTATTGCGACGCTTCAGGCAGAGGATTGGGATGTGTTTTGATGCAGCATGGGAAGGTAATTGCTTATGCATCACGTCAACTTCGTGATCATGAGAAGAATTACCCGACCCACGACTTGGAGCTAGCAGCAGTAGTGTTTGCACTTAAGTTGTGGAGGCACTACTTGTACGGAGACAGAGTGGAGATATTTACTGATCATAAGAGCCTGAAGTATGTTTTCACCCAGAAGGATCTTAATATGCGGCAGAGAAGATGGCTCGAGCTACTTGTGGACTACGATGTGGACTTGCAGTATCACCCAGGAAAGGCCAACGTGGTAGCAGATGCATTGAGCAGGAGAGCCGGAGTCTACCTTCTAACAGCGCAACCAGAGCTGTTGGCAGATCTTCAGAAGATGGGAATTGAAGTGAATCTCCCTTCCAATGTGGCCTTGATGGCCAGCCTACAGATACAGTCCACCATAGTTGAGAGGATCCGGACAGCACAGTTAGCAGATTCCAAGGTACAGCGGCTCAGAGCAGAGTACGAGGCAGGGAGAAGGCCAGAGTTATGTATTCATGAAGATGGTACACTTCGACACGGCACGCGTCTTTGTGTACCCAGTGGAGATATCAGACAGGAAGTCATGGCAGAGGCTCACAGTTCGCAGTACTCCATTCACCCAGGCGACACGAAGATGTACAGAGATATTCGTCAGCACTTTTGGTGGAATGGTATGAAGAGGGAGATAGCCCGGTATGTCTCTCGATGTTTGGTTTGCCAACAAGTCAAGGCTGAACATCAGAGGCCAGCTGGACTTCTTCAACCTTTACCGATCCCAGAATGGAAATGGGAACACATAACCATGGATTTCGTGACTGGATTACCCAGGTCTCCGGCAGGCAGAGATGCTATTTGGGTCATTGTAGACAGGCTTACCAAGGTAGCACACTTTCTTCCATTTAGAGTTGGACAGTCGACGGCACAGCTAGCAGAGATGTATCTCAGGCAGATTGTCAGACTTCACGGAGTGCCAGTCAGCATAGTATCAGACAGGGATACGAGATTTACATCGCACTTCTGGCGCAGTCTTCATCAAAGTTTGGGGACTCGTCTCAAGTTCAGCTCAGCGTATCACCCGCAAACAGATGGGCAGTCAGAGCGTACTATACAAACTCTCGAAGATATGTTACGGTCATGTACTCTTGACTTTAGTGGTTCGTGGGAGGATCACCTGCACCTGGTGGAATTCTCGTACAACAATAGTTTCCAGGCCAGTATCCAGATGGCTCCCTTCGAGGCTCTGTATGGCAGGAAGTGCAGATCTCCGTTAGCATGGGACGATGTTGGAGAGAGACAGATGCTCGGTCCAGAACTGATTTCTCAGACGGTTGAAGTGGTCAGGAAAGTCAGAGAACACCTCCGAGTTGCTCAGGATCGCCAGCGTCATTGGGCCGATGCTCATCGGCGTCCCTTAGAATTTGCCGTCGGCGACCATGTATTCCTTAGGATCTCGTCTACCCGCGGCGTCATTCGTTTTGGCGTACGGGGAAAGCTTAGTCCTAGGTATATAGGGCCGTTTGATATTCTGGAGCGAGTAGGCGATGTGTCCTATCGTCTCGCTCTTCCGCCGTCGCTAAGTGAGGTACATGATGTATTCCATGTGTCCCAATTAAGACGGTATATCTCGGACCCGAGCCATATCCTAGATCATTCGGAATTGGTTGTTGGTACCAACCTTTCGTATGAGGAGAGGCCCGTGTCTATATTGGACCGGAGAGAAAAGACGCTCAAGAACAAGACTATTAACTTAGTCCGTGTTGCTTGGGGTCATCACTCTCTGGGTGAGTCAACATGGGAGCGTGAGGACGACATCCGATCGCGATATCCCTACCTGTTTGACTCGTAAGGTATAATGTCTTCCTTGTGCCTTACGCCTTCTCCATCCTTGCTTGAATGTATGATTGTATGATTGCCTGCTTAGTCTGTCTGTGGTTAGTGTAGCTTATCATGGCAATCTCTAACTCCTTGATTTAATTCCGAGGACGGAATTCCTTTAAGGTGGGTAGAGTTGTCACCTTCGGTTCCCGTATTTCGTATTCCTGTGCGCATTTGGAATTTTCTTGAATTTTCTGGTAATTATTTTCCTGTAGTTCCCGTATTTGGTCTTGGGCCGACTTTATTAACTTATTGATTTGCATTACGGATTTGGGTTTAAATTTTATTATTATTATTATTATTTCATAGGAGATGGGCCCTTGGAGGGTTCGGCCTGGCTTGCTTTGGTTGGAATTGCTATGGATCACTTTAACCTACACTATTCCTTACCTCCACCACACCACCACCCATTAATAACCTTACCTACCATTCTCTCTCTTCCTTAACATCAACACCACCAGCATCCTCTTCTTCTTCTTCCTCTTAAAACCCTTTTACTCCACCATAGGCAAGTGCAACTTGCCATCAAGAGAGAACCTCGAATTTATTGTTCATAAGTATTAATTAGTTGGTTGGGAACAACATTAGAACTTGAAATTTCCTGATTTGAAGAAGGGATAACTCTAGATCTAAACTTATTTTCGTTTTGCTGGTTTTCCTTAGATCTACTTATTAAACATTGTTCTTTTGGTTGTTTTGAGGTTTCCATGTTGTGGAGAATCCAGTTTTGAGCAACTTTGGTCTTTGCAAAACTTGGTTTTGTTTTATAATGGTGAAGATATGAAATTTCCAAGTTTTAGGGCTTGGTGTTCTTCCTCTCAGCCGAGGTAGGGAAGAACACAGCCTCCCCTTCCTTGCTGGCCACACCTGAGGTGTTGTGCCCTCCCAACTGCCGCTTACGCGTGCGTTTTCCGATGCACTGCCTTACGCAGTATGCACGTGGCTCCCCCTTTCCCCCATTTCCTGCTGCATTAAGCGAGCGGCAGCTGCTGCTGAGCTATACGCGGCTGACGCGTAGCACAGGTGGGGCCCACTCCCTTTTTTTTCTTGCTGCATTACGCAGCCTCCCCTGTCCCCTTACGCAGCGCTGACGCAAGCTGCAGCCCCCCCTCCTTTTCCCCTATACGCACGCCACGTGCGTGGGGCCCGCCGCAGCCCACGTGCGTGGGTTCACCCCTGCCCCCATTACGCGGCACTGTGTGTGGGCCCCCTCCTTTCCCCTGTACGCACGTTGCTGCTCTAGCTGCTATACGCATGCCCGCTCAGCCCTTACGCGCGCACTTTTGCATATCCTGCTCCTCTGTGATTTTAACGTTTTCTCTGGAATTTCTAAATTGGATTTATTGGAGCTTTTAATAATTAATGCTCACTACATCACTTGACTGGGCCTGACACGCTTGGACACAGATTGGAGTTTTCTTGTGACTTGTATTTATTCCTTGTTAACTGGTAACTCGTAACAACCTGATAACTTGGACATGGTAACTTGCAACTATATAGTGGCCGTAGCGGCGCACTCCTGCCTAGTAACATGTAACCTGACAAGATAACTTGATAAATTAATAATTGAGCTACTGAGGTAGGCTCACCTGACAGCTACTTGACATGACACCGTGGGTGTGCGTCCCGTGCTTGTCTAAATTACCTGTCCAGTCTTGCATCATGCCTAGGACGTGATCCCCTGGGTACCACGGCCAGGGATTCACACTAAAATTGGACTAGGTAATGAGTAGACCAAATTAGAACATGGAGAATTCCCGGTCACAGGCAGTCTCGTTATCTGGAGGCATTAATGGACTTGTAGCTTGCCGACGAGTAGAGCACATTTCCAGCACACTGTCATGTGTTGCACCCTCTAAGTCACCTAAGGGTACATTTGTCTCCCGGGCGATGTACCCACCTATAACTCTCAACCCGCGGAAGGATAACTGGATGGTCTGCAGGGCTTGGGACTGGGAGTTTCTCACTTGCATCTTGTTAGTAATTAGGCTTGTGATAACCCTAGTTAGTTAAAGTAGTAAGCCGTAGTACTTGCTTGGCCGATTGTGAATGAATGGTGTCCAGCCCCGTTTAAGTTTTGTCTAGCCCCTGCACCTGGAACTCTTGATCATGATTGTTTTACTTATCTCTAACGATAAATGGGTAGAGACATTGAGCTATTCAGGCGAAGGGGTACAATCCCGGTCCTTGTTTGGTTTAAGGATTGTAACCTGGCTCCCGGAATGGTTCCACGTCCCTAGTCGTTTATCGCCCTGGAACTTTACTACTTGCACTTTCTTTTATTCTTTATGTTCTGATATGCTGGCTTTGGTTCTTATTGTGGCCTCCTTTGTGGCACTTGCTCTTTCTGGGGTTTGACCCAGCTGGTTTTGTGTGGCCAGATTTCGGAGCAGCTCCCGAGGATCTACCGAGCTTCCAGCCCAATGGTGACAACTAGACGGAACCCGGGCCAAGAGTGGGTCTTCCCTTTTTGTTTCACCCACTTATATGTAAATTTATTCTTTTGAGGCGTTTGCCGACGAGCACCTGTTAGCTCGATGCACATTTACTTACTGTCTGCCTACGGGCTGTAACATGATTAACAAATCCTAGGGTTGATCATGTATGACTGAACTCTTGCTAGTCCTATCATTTTGTACGACTAGCTTCATGATCATCCAATATGTAATATTTGGGACGCCTTATATATATATATTTGATGCTCTAATATCTTGTAACTCTGTTAATTGCTTGAGATTGAGACAATAGGCTTGACCTTAAGAGACTGCTGGCTTGTAGTAAACCCTCATATCTAGACAGCCGTGACCGTGTAGTTGAGATGTATTCTATTTCAATATACGTAGCTGGCTGTGTCTGCCCCCGCTCTCCAGTATTCTGGTTCTGGGGCGTGACACGTGTCACGACCCGTACCCTAGAGTAAGGGTACGAGACGTGGGTACGTCCAGCCTACGCCGCAGTGTCAACGGTAGAACGGTGTCCTAGGTCATAATATCTAACAATATAATGCTAACAGTTTATACTCTCCGAATGGGGGTAACATAGCAGAATGTAAACTCAATCACAACTAAGGAAGAAGAAGCACGATATGATATAGAACTCAAAGAAATACAGATGATCAGAAAATCTAAGATAACATCTCAGCAAATATCCAGAATACAAGTCTCAGCTACTGAATATGAAAGAATATATACAACCCAGATCTCAAAGACAAAAATAAAGTCTAACTAAACTAGTCTAGGCAGTAGGGGTAATGTCATCAGCTAGAGATGGGTCCTCCTGAGAGTCCAGCTCACAAGTGTTGTCTAGGGATGCCCCGTAGATGGTATCCACACAGGCCTCCTCCTCGTCCTCTGTAATATTTTCAACAGGTCCAGTCGGGACAGGAGCGAGCACAATACATCTCAACAGTTCATAGCAGGTTAGAAAATATAATCATGCAGTAAAGTAAGATACAGGAACTGAGAAAATGCAGTATGTAAACAGAGAGAGAAATGTAATAGAAATATCTACTATAAATAGAGAACTAACAGTGGCTAGTGAGTCAGAGTACAATATAGACATGTAAATGGCATAGGATGATTCTGATGCTACAATATGGAATGATTCTGATGCTACACTACTTGGATATTATTCACATGTCCACTTCTACTTCCCCGTACCCCAATCAATACATAAGGATCCAACTAGATTATGTTATGATTCATGCAACGGCCCCCGAAGGGTGGTACATGATAGTCCCATAAATGGGGATTCTAGGAAGCCCAATAAATGGGAGGATTCAAGAAAGACTATGTGATCATGAGAGTACATATCACAAGTGATTCAATGAACCATGAAGCATAGTGATAAGCCATGTAAGTAAAACGCACAGAACATGAAGTATCCGATGCTCCTAAAGGATAACATCTCAAGAAGGGATCCATATAGTACCAATACGTGTGACCAACGTGACAATATCAAGTAAAGTAATTTAAAGTAGGAAAATAATTTTAAGCAGGATATGAAATGATCAGAGAATGTACTCACCTGGTATCTGAGTGTCCGGATGAAATGTACTGTCCGAGGAGAGGTGTCTGGCTCCTAATCAGAACAGCACAAGTCACAACAAGTCTAAAATGATAACAAGATACAATTTAATGCATTTTAAATGAATCTAGGTCAATCTAGGCCAAAGTCAACTCTTGGTCAACTCTGGTCAACCCTAGAAGTCAAACTAGGTCAACTATGGTCAAACTAGGTCTAACAAGTCTAAATTGGTCAAACTAGTCTACATTTAGTCTATATTAGGTAGTACACACCACTACAAGGCTATGCAAGCCTGAACCAAGCCTATCCCAACTATATCACAATATCACAATATCACAATATAGCTATATGCTATATAACTAGCATACATTCAAACATGTCTAACTTATTTATCAATATACATATATATTTAGATACATTACATTAGGCATTCAATATTACATAGATATACATATGCATATTTTACATACATTACACCATATATCTATTATACAAAACATAAAGGTTTTTGAATCCTAGGGCTGACTGTGCCAAGATAAAGAGTGGTTGGGATTTAATCTTGGTAAATCAACGGTTGTGGGGTTTTATGGAAAATCCAAAGAGTGGGGTTTGCACTTATAATGGTTGTGGATGAGCATTATTGAGAGTGGGATTTTATGGGAAATGAGCATTATTGAGAGTAGGGTTTTACGGGGAATCCAAAGAGTGGGGTTTGCACTCATAATGGTTGTGGATGAGCATTGTTGAGAGTGGGGTTTTATGGGGAATCCAAAGAAAATTCACATCCAGCAGTGGTTGGGATTTAATATTTTGATGGGGGCCTCATAATTATTATTGTTCGTTTAAAATTGGGGGTCCAAGATTTTGAGGGGGAATACCTTAAATGAACCATGCCTTGAACCAAGCCTATCCCAACTATATCACAATATCACAATATCACAATATAGCTATATGCTATATAACTAGCATACATTCAAACATGTCTAACTTATTTATCAATATGCATATATATTTAGATACATTACATTAGGCATTCAATATTACATAGATATACATATGCATATTTTACACATATTATACCATATATATATTGTCACTCCCCGTTCCCAGAACGCATATTTTTATACATGTACAACTCATGTGTATTTATTTAGTATTTATCATGTATTATCCTGTATTTAAATTCCTGTAAATTCATGTTAATTAATTATCTGTTCTTTAATTTCCATGTTAATTTAATTTTCTGTACTTTTATTTTTCCTGTAGTTTTATTTCGGCATTTTATTTTCTGCTTTTTCCCCTTTGCTTTGCTTGCGGGTTGCACTTGGATGAACCCCCTACCCGACCCATTGGACCCGGCCCAACTCCTACCTACCACCCCTTTGATATTTAAGGCCACCCTCTCTTTCTCTCTCTTCATAAACTCACCATTACTCCTATTCTTCTTCTTCTTCATTACTCTCTCCACCTACCAAACCGTAGGCAAGTACAACTTGCTCTCCATGAGAACCCATGTTTTTGTAGTTCATTTATCTTCCTCGCAAGATCCTAAGAGAGTTTAGAACTTGGCTTTTCTCATTTCGAAGTCTTAATTTTTGTAGATCTAGAAATTAGTATTTTCGGAGTTTGGTGGTTTTGATCAATCAAACTTCTTTGTTTTCAAGTTTTGATGGTTCTATGTTGTAGAGAGTTTTATTCTACCCAATTTCGACCTTTGGAAAGTTGGATTTGGACTTGTTTTGACCAAGTTATAGACTTTTGAAGCTTTGGGGTGCATCCATGGTGTTCTTGCTGTTTGGAGAAGACAGTGAGCAGTGTACGCTAGCTCTTTAGCTTGCATCACTTAGCTGTGCACGCTCTTTAGCGCCGCGCAGTATGGAGTCCATACGCTACCTTTTTAGGAAGCGTGTGTCTTGCATACGCTGCCTTTTGGAAGCGTGTGTCGTATGGAGTTCATACGCTGCCTTTTGGAAGCGTATGACTTGCATACGCTGACTTGAATGGTCAGGAGTCGTATGGAGTTCATACGCTGCCTTTTGGAAGCGTATGACTTGCATACGCTGACTTGAATGGTCAGGAGTCGTATGGAGTTCATACGCTGCCTTTTGGAAGCGTATGACTTGCATACGCTGACTTGAATGGTCAGGAGTCGTATGGAGTTCATACGCTGCCTTTTGGAAGCGTATGACTTGCATACGCTGACTTGAATGGTCAGGAGTCGTATGGAGTTCATACGCTGCCTTTTGGGAGCGTATGACTTGCATACGCTCACTTGGATAGTGAGGAGTCGTATGGAGTTCATACGCAGCTTGACTTGAGCATAGCCTGACTTGAGCGTACGCTGACCTTACTTACCCTAGATCTTCTATAGCCCTGTATATTGATATTTTATTAGATATTTAACGTCCATTTTATATCCTTACGCCTTTTTGACATGAACTCGATAAATCATGATATGATAATATTGTTAATATCAATTGTTATGTGGAATGTGCCTTGTGTCCCGATTGATTTTTGGGATACCCAGTATGACTGGGACTTGACCTTGAGAGTTATAGACTCGACCCCATTAAATGCTAATTGACTTTCATGCCTTGTCACCATTGATAATAATAGTTATCTTGACTAAATTGATCATGCGTTCCTAGTTCGAACTAAGAGACTGGCTAGTCGTCTTATTGAAATGAATGAATGAGACACGTTCATGTTATGAACTATTGTAATCGACTGGCTGATCCCGAGTATTGACATACATGCACATGCAGGCTTCAATCTATTTATTTATTTATTTACTTATTTATTTTCTACAAAAGAAGCATGTGTACTTTATGGTCAAGGAATGATTACCGTGGTTAGATTTGATTATTGCATTACGCTATGTAAGACCTACAACCTAACCGCACTGGTATCGTTGTAGAGTTGTGCATATCGTACCTCGTACGAAAGTACTCATTTGAATGACCATGATCTACGGCATGGGATTTCTCTCAACATAGGGACTATTAAGTTAAATAAAATAATGATGGCATGGAGAGAATGGATTCTCGAGTTCTTACATGGCAGCCCCATTGGGACGAGTAGTACCCGACGGGCCGGCTAGTTTCCACAGATACTGTAAATCTGCCACACGGGCAGGGAACAGTATCTGCTTTTATTATCATTGTATATTGTATATTGACGGGCGTCCTGCTAGGACTCGTCTAATTCATGCATGGCGTACATGATTCACTGGATAGACTAGCCTTGCTTGCACATAGTGAGAACTGAGGAATCCCAAATTGCATTATTCCAGGATAGCTTGGGACTCACAATAGCAAGCCGTAGGATTTGATTGGCCGCTCAAGATGATTTGTTTGTGTACTGTACTACTCTGTTACCTAACTGGGATGATCAGAATGTCAGGACATGACGGGCCAACTTCTGTCCTTGTTTGGTTGGGAGGTTGGTTCGAAGTGTCGTGATGTGATGTGAATCCTAGTAGAAAGCAGAGATCTATTATTATATTCTCTTCCTTACTGGTTTTAGTTCTCATGTCGTGCTTCCTTGTGGTACTTGCTATTAGAGGTCTAACCTCTCTGGTTTTGCATGGCCAGATTTAGAGCTGGTCCCCGAGGATCCAGCTTACTTCTACCTCCAAGATGGTCAACACTAGAGGGATGATCGCAGGAGGACTCGAGTGGGTTTCTTACCTCCCCGCTCGTTTTGTTATTTACTTTATACTTAGCCGTTTGGTACCGACATGTTAGTCGGATTGTCTTGTACTTACTCTTACATAATTGTAATTAAAGTCAGACTGCAGCTGATAACAATTGTGTACACTTTTGCTACATCAATCTGGCTATGTTTTGTAAAGCCAGATATCAAGAACATTTTGACAGAGCGTTTGGGACGCCTTACTGCTTTATCTTACATGTTCTCTATTTCTGTTTCTTATTTGAATGATTGAGACAATAGATGTGTAATGACCATAGTAAGACTTTTATGTAGTATGCACCCCCTCGTCTGGTTAGACAGCATTGATCGTATTATACGGTATTCATCTACCCGTAATACGTAGCTGGCTGAGTCATTCCCCCGCTCTCCAGTATTCTGGTTCTGGGGCGTGACAAGGTTTTAGTGGTGGCCCATGCAGGTCTGATTTCAGACTTGTGGGGTGTTTTGATTTATAGGATGTCTCAATCACACATGTTCCCCCTTGATCTCATGATTTGTTGATTCTCAACTCCAGCTTGACATTCCAGTATCCCTTGACTTCATTGATCCTTCATGTCCGGTCATTTGATTATTCTTTTGTCCCTTTTCTTAGGGGCACCTCATCCGTATCTGTCAGAGCTGGACAGCAACAACATGGACAGCAGCATGGACAACCTGACCAGGTTGGTCAGCAACCAGGGCCAGTCTTCCCTCAGGAGACTATCCAGGAAGAGGTGATAGTAGAACCAGCGGTTGGACCGCAGTATCTGGAGGTTCCAACACCACCAATAGTTCCACCTACCCCTGTGGAATTGGACACACCAGCCCTTCTGGAGATCATGAGAGGGATGATGGCTACTCAACAACACCAGATATTAGCCCAGCAGCGCATGCACGCTCAGTTGCAAGAGCAGAATGTACTACTCAACCAAGGATTATAGACGGCATTGGAAAGAGGGGCGAGGCCAGATTCAGGAGCGTCAGCCCAGTTTTCCAAGTACAACCCCCGTCGTTTCGAGGGCACGGAGGATGCTATTTCAGCAGATGCATGGCTTAAGGATATTGAGGCTATCCTGACAGCCGCTAAGGTGCCGGCAGAAGAGCGTGTGGATCTAGTGAAGTTGTTACTTCAGGATCTCGCACGTGATTGGTGGGAAGCAGAGGAAGTGGCATCAGACGTCCTGTTGCTTGGGACGATTTCACAGCAAGGTTCAAGACGAAGTATTATGGAGTTGTGGCACAGTTTGAGCTACAACAGAAGTTTATCAACCTCAGACAGGCTGACAAGACTGTAGATGCTTATGCAGTGGAGTTCTGCAGATTGAGTAGGTTTGCCCCAGAGATGGTAGGAACGGAGCACCAGAGGGCGATGAGGTTCCAGCAAGGGTTTCATCTCGAGCTCTTGCAATTGATAGAGGGGCACAATTACCAAACTTTTGACGAAGTATTGACGGCAACCCGCAGGCATGAGATCACCATTCAGAGGATTGCGGCAAGGACTGGAGGTCAGAAGAGATCTCACAGTCAGATTGAAGGAGGAGGGGGAGCAGCGCCCCGAACAACAGCACCATCCCCTGGCATTCATATCCACGATGTGGCGATACGAGGGCCAGCACCACCACCCAGGCAGCAGCAGCAACAGAAGAAGAACCAGCAACCCCCGGCGGACTGCACTTATTGTGGGAAGATGGGATACACTAGAGATGTGTGTCGGACATTGAACGGGCAGTGTTTGATATGTTGAAATCCAGACCATCGGGTTACCACATGTCCCATGAATTCGAGGTCAGGAGGACCAGGGCAGCAGTTTCCTGCTCTGCCAGCACCAGGAGCAGGACAGTATCGAGGACCAGCGGTGGCAGTGAGACCGTTGGCACAGCGCCCGTTAGTACCGCAGGCTCAGATGTTTCGGCAGCAGGGACCGCCGATGCAGCAACACCAGCATAGACCACCCCATCATCATCAAGGAAGGGGCCAGCAGCAGCACCAGGCTAGGCCGCAGCATGGGAACCAGCAAGGAGGTCGAGGGCAGGCATTCACCCTGTCCTTGGAAGAGGCATTGGCATCGGAAGATGTTGTGGCAGGTAACATTCTCGTCGCCTCATATCCCGCAGTAGCATTGTTTGATTCGGGAGCATCCCACTCATTTATATCTGCACAATTTGCGACACGGCTAGGAATGGAGTTCGAGACATTGCCAGGGAGGTTGAATATACTCACTGGTAATGGGCTTGTAGGAGTTAGTAGAGTTATTCTAGCGTGTAGTATTGTAGTTTGCGGGCATTCTTTACCCGTCCAGTTGATAGAATTTCCTGTTGGAAATTTCGACGTTATCTTAGGCATGGACTGACTGAAAGACAGTCATGCGACAATAGATTATCGTAGTGGGAGTGTATCTTTTGATATTCCAGGCATGAAGAGATTCACCTTAGTCAGATCAGAGGCAACTCAGCAAGAGCAGGGAGTAATAACGGCAATGGAAGAAGTTCAAGTTCCGAAGGTAGTTGAAGCATTTCTAGACATATTTCCCGAAGAACTTCCCGGTCTGCCACCGGTTAGAGATATTGAGTTCAGTATAGAATTAGCGCCTGGAACTAAACCGATATCAGATCGGGTATACAGAATGGCGGATTCGGAGCAGGCCAAGGTATATCAGCACATAGAGGAACTGAAGGAGAAGAAGTTTATCCAAGCTAGCGTATCACCATGGGCAGCACCAGTGGTTGTGGGGAAGAAGGATGGATCATCCAGATTGTGTATCGACTACAGGAAGCTTAACGCGGCAACAGTGAAGAACAAGTACCCACTACCAAGGATCGACGACTTATTTGATCAGTTAAGCAGGGCCAGAGTTTTCTCCAAGATAGATCTTCGTTCAGGGTACCATCAGGTGAGGGTTCGGAAGGAAGACATTTCCAAGACAGCCTTCAGGTCGAAGTATGGGCATTATGAATTCTTGGTAATGCCGTTTGGTTTGACCAATGCTCTAGTAATATTCATGGATTTGATGAACCGCATCTTTATGCCGTATTTAGATCAGTTTGTCATAGTATTTCTCGACGACATTCTTGTGTACTCTGCTAGTGAAGAGGAGCATGAAGACCACCTCAGGAAAGTGTTGCAGGTTCTGAGGGAGAACCAGTTGTATGCCAAGCTCAGCAAGTGTGAGTTTTGGACGGATCACATCTCATTTTTGGGTCACATCGTATCAGGAGCTGGAGTAGCAGTGGATCCCAAGAAGGTAGAAGTAGTAGAGAGTTGGCCAGTACCCAAGACCGTAGCTGATGTACGGAGTTTCTTGGGATTGGCAGGATATTACCGAAGGTTTGTGTCAGATTTTGCGAGGCTTTCAGCGCCCATAACCCGCTTGACCCGGAAGGATGTACCATTTGTTTGGTCGGCAGAATGTCAGGCATCATTCGAGACTTTGAAGCAGAAGTTGATATCAGCACCTATTCTTACATTGTCGGTTGGACCCGGAGGTTTTACGGTATATTGTGATGCGTCGGGTAAAGGACTTGGATGTGTCCTCATGCAGCACGGGAAGGTGATAGCATATGCATCTAGGCAGCTTCGAGACCACGAGAAGAATTATCCAACTCATGATTTAGAGTTGGCGGCAGTAGTATTTGCTTTGAAGCTATGGAGGCATTACTTATATGGTGACCGAGTAGACATGTACACAGACCACAAAAGTCTGAAGTACTTCTTTACTCAGAAGGAGCTGAACATGAGGCAGAGAAGATGGCTAGAGTTGATCAAGGATTATGACGTGGAGCTTCAGTATCATCCAGGCAAGGCTAATGTGGTAGCAGACGCTCTCAGCAGAAGGGGCGACACATTTATGTTGACAACACAGAGGCATATCTTAGAAGACCTTCAGGAGATGGGCATAGAAGTTATACTTCCTAGCGATGTAGGAGTTCTGGCAAGTCTACAAGTCCAATCTGACTTGGTAGACAGGATCAAGGCAGCTCAGGCACAAGACCCAAGGATTCAGAAGCTTAGGGCAGAATGTGAGTCAGGGCTCAGGAAGGAGATGCAAATCCACAAAGATGGTACACTTAGGTTTGGATCACGTCTATGTGTTCCTAGTGGAGATATCAGACAGGAGGTTATGACAGAAGCTCACAGTTCTCAGTATTCTATACATCCTGGAGGGACCAAGATGTACCAAGATATCAAGCAGCACTTCTGGTGGAACGGAATGAAGAGAGAGATAGCTAGATTTATTTCCCGTTGCTTGGTATGTCAGCAAGTGAAGGCAGAGCAGCAGAGGCCAGCTGGATTATTGCAACCGCTTCCCATCCCGGAATGGAAATGGGAGCATATTACAATGGACTTTGTGACCGGTTTACCGAGATCACCAAGTGGTAAGGACGCTATTTGGGTGATAGTGGACCGGCTTACAAAGGTAGCACATTTTTTTCCTTTCAGAGTAGGGCAATCTACAGAAAGGTTGGCAGAGTTGTATATGCAACAGATAGTCAGGCAGCATGGAGTCCCTGTCAGTATTGTATCAGACCGAGATACCCGTTTCACATCACATTTCTGGAAGAGCTTATATCATAGTCTGGGTACCAAGTTAAGATTTAGCACGGCTTACCATCCGCAGACGGACGGGCAATCAGAAAGGACAATTCAGACCTTGGAAGATATGTTACGAGCTTGCACTCTAGATTTTGGAGGATCTTGGGAAAGCCACCTGCACTTATTTAAGTTCTCATACAACAACAGTTATCAAGCCAGTATCCAGATGGCACCATTTGAGGCATTATATGGTAAGAAGTGCAGGTCACCGCTTGCATGGGATGATATCGGGAAAAGGAAGATGTTAGGTCCGGAAATGATTATTCAGACGGTTGAAGTGATTAAAGGAATTAGAGAGCGACTTCGTGTTGCGCAGGATCGGCATCGTCTTTGGGCGGACCAGCATCGTAGGCCGCTAGAGTTTTCTGTTGGGGACCACGTATTCTTGCGGATCTCACCTACCCATGGGGTCATTAGATTTGGCATTCGCGGGAAGTTGAGTCCGCGATACGTAGGCCCATTTGCTATTCTTGATAGGGTAGGCGATGTTGCTTATCGTTTATCCCTTCTACCTTCGTTACGAGAGGTGCATGACGTATTTTATGTATCTCAATTGCGAAGGTATGTATCGGACCCCAGCCATGTCCTCGATCATTCTGAACTGGTTGTTGGTACCAACCTGTCTTACGAGGAGCAGCCTGTGTCCATCTTGGACCGAAGAGAGAAGGTACTCAAGAACCGAACAATTAACCTTGTCCGGGTTGCTTGGGGCCATCACACTTTGGGAGAGTCAACGTGGGAACGTGAGAATGATATCCGATCACGGTATCCACACCTGTTTGACTCACAAGGTATATCTTTTTCTGTGTACCTTGATTGTCTTGATTCCTCATGCTTATCACCTTATGGGTAGAATTGCTTGATAACGTAGATTGTTAAATATAGATATGTTACTTGCTAAGGACATTATAAAATGATTGCTTGATTGAATTGCTTGTACTTAGATTAGTTTAGCCCCGATGTTCCTATCTTGCTTGGATTTGAAATTCCGAGGACGGAATTTTTCTAAGAAGGGTAGAGATGTCACTCCCCATTCCCAGAACGCGTATTTTTATACATGTACAACTCATGTATATTTATTTAGTATTTATCATGTATTATCCTGTATTTAAATTTCTGTAAATTCATGTTAATTTATTATCTGTTCTTTAATTTCCATGTTAATTTAATTTTCTGTACTTTTATTTTTCCTGTAGTTTTATTCCGACATTTTATTTTCTGCTTTTTCCCCTTTGCTTTGCTTGCGGGTTGCACTTGGATGAACCCCCAACCCGACCCATTGGACCCGGCCCAACTTCCACCTACCACCCCTTTGATATTTAAGGCCACCCTCTCTTTCTCTCTCTTCATAAACTCACCATTACTTCTCTTCTTCTTCTTCTTCATTACTCTCTCCACCTACCAAACCGTAGGCAAGTACAACTTGCTCTCCATGAGAACCCATATTTTTGTAGTTCATTTATCTTCCTCGCAAGATCCTAAGAGAGTTTAGAACTTGGCTTTTCTCATTTCGAAGTCTTAATTTTTGTAGATCTAGAAATTAGTATTTTTGGAGTTTGGTGGTTTTGATCTATCAAACTTCTTTGTTTTCAAGTTTTGATGGTTCTATGTTGTAGAGAGTTTTATTCTACCCAATTTCGACCTTTGGAAAGTTGGATTTGGACTTGTTTTGACCAAGTTATGGACTTTTGAAGCTTTGGGGTGCATCCATGGTGTTCTTGCTGTTTGGAGAAGACAGTGAGCAGTGTACGCTAGCTCTTTAGATTACATCACTTAGCTGCGCATGCTCTTTAGCGCCGTGCAGTATGGAGTCCATACGCTACCTTTTTAGGAAGCGTGTGTCTTGCATACGCTGCCTTTTGGAAGCGTGTGTCGTATGGAGTTCATACGCTGCCTTTTGGAAGCGTATGACTTGCATAGGCTGACTTGAATGGTCAGGAGTCGTATGGAGTTCATACGCTGCCTTTTGGAAGCGTATGACTTGCATACGCTGACTTGAATGGTCAGGAGTCGTATGGAGTTCATACGCTGCCTTTTGGAAGCGTATGACTTGCATACGCTGAATTGAATGGTCAGGAGTCGTATGGAGTTCATACGCTGCCTTTTGGAAGTGTATGACTTGCATACGCTGACTTGAATGGTCAGGAGTCGTATGGAGTTCATACGCTGCCTTTTGGGAGCGTATGACTTGCATACGCTCACTTGGATAGTGAGGAGTCGTATGGAGTTCATACGCAGCTTGACTTGAACATAGCCTGACTTGAGCGTACGCTGACCTTACTTACCCTAGATCTTCTATAGCCCTGTATATTGATATTTTATTAGATATTTAACGTCCATTTTATATCCTTACGCCTTTTTGACATGAACTCGATAAATCATGATATGATAATATTGTTAACATCAATTGTTATGTGGAATGTGCCTTGTGTCCCGATTGATTTTTGGGATACCCAGTATGACTAGGACTTGACCTTGACAGTTATAGACTCGACCCCATTAAATGCTAATTGACTTTCATGCCTTGTCACCATTGATAATAATGGTTATCTTGACTAAATTGATCATGCGTTCCTAGTTGGAACTAAGAGACTGGCTAGTCGTCTTATTGAAATGAATGAATGAGACACGTTCATGTTATGAACTATTGTAATCGACTGGTTGATCCCGAGTATTGACATACATGCACATGCAGGCTTCAATCTATTTATTTATTTATTTACTTATTTATTTTCTACAAAAGAAGCATGTGTACTTTATGGTCAAGGCATGATTACCGTGGTAAGATTTGATTGTTGCATTACGCTATGTAAGACCTACAACCTAACCGCACTGGTATCGTTGTAGAGTTGTACATATCGTACCCCGTACGAAAGTACTCATTTGAATGACCATGATCCACGGCATGGGATTTCTCTCAACATAGGAACTATTAAGTTAAATAAAATAATGATGGCATGGAGAGAATGGATTCCCGAGTTCTTACATGGCAGCCCCCTTGGGACGAGTAGTACCCGACGGGCCGGCTAGTTCCCACAGATACTGTAAATCTGCCACATGGGCAGGGAACAGTATCTGCTTTTATTATTATTGTATATTGTATATTGACGGGCGTCCTGCTAGGACTCGTCTAATTTATGCATGACGCACATGATTCACTGGATAGACTAGCCTTGCTTGCACATAGTGAGAACTGAGGAATCCCAAATTGTATTATTCCAGGATAGCTTGGGACTCACAATAGCATGCCATAGGATTTGATTGGCCGCTCAAGATGATTTGTTTGTGTACTGTACTACTCTGTTACCTAACTGGGATGATCAGAATGTCAGGACATGACGGGCCAACTTCTGTCCTTGTTTGGTTGGGAGGTTGGTTCGAAGTGTCGTGATGTGATGTGAATCCTAGTGGAAAGCAGAGATCTATTATTATATTCTCTTCCTTACTGGTTTTAGTTCTCATGTCGTGCTTCCTTGTGGTACTTGCTATTAGAGGTCTAACCTCTCTGGTTTTGCATGGCCAGATTTAGAGCCGGTCCCCGAGGATCCAGCTTACTTCTACCTCCAAGATGGTCAACACTAGAGGGATGATCGCAGGAGGACTCGAGTGGGTTTCTTACCTCCCCGCTCGTTTTGTTATTTACTTTATACTTAGCCGTTTGGCACCGACATGTTAGTCGGATTGTCTTGTACTTACTCTTACATAATTGTAATTAAAGTCAGACTGCAGCTGATAAAAATAGTGTACACTTTTGCTACATCAATCTGGCTATGTTTTGTAAAGCTAGATATCAAGAACATTTTGACAGAGCGTTTGGGACGCCTTACTGCTTTATCTTACATGTTCTCTATTTCTGTTTCTTATTTGAATGATTGAGACAATAGATGTGTAATGACCATAGTAAGACTTTTATGTAGTATGCACCCCCTCGTCTGGTTAGACAGCATTGATCGTATTATACGGTATTCATCTACCCGTAATACGTAGCTGGCTGAGTCATTCCCCCGCTCTCCAGTATTCTGGTTCTGGGGCATGACATATATATATATATATATATATATATATATATATATATATATATGTAGGCTAAATATATATATATATATATATATATATGTTTGCCATTGATTGTAAAAGAACAGAACAATTATCGGAGGACTGAACTTAGACTCACAATACAAACTCGCTCGTACAAAGAAAGCCTAGGGACGAAAACCTAGGTACAGCTGACTAAGTACGATTGTTTATTTTTGATTCTGGGGGGTGACGATAGAGGCTCGGGAAAGCGACGGCCGCTCTGCCTTACTCCTTGGACGATCGGTATGCAGCCTTGGCTCGGGGAAGATCTGCTCGGCGTTGACGAAGAAAGGCTCTCCTTACTCTCCTCGGGTTGCTCTCCTGGCTTCTCTCTCTCTGTGATTATCAAGAAAAGGGGGAGCTCTCTCTGTGTAGATCTCTCTCTTCTTAGTTTTTTTTTATTCTTTTGTTGCCGACCTCTCTTTTTCTCCTCTTCTCTTCTTTTTTTTTCGCATGGGGAGGATGCTGGCTATTTATAGGAGTGGGGTGTGATCATTAGGGTTTGCTGATGATTATCTGTTTGGAATGTCGGCGCTTCCTTCATTCTATCTGAGCCCTTGATCCTGATCATAATGAATCTCGGCTACTAATGCTGATAGCACCAAATCTCTTGAGCAGTTAATGCTGACTGCTTTAAATCCTCGTAATTGATTATACCAATATTTGATTGCTCGCCACGTGTCCTATTGGCTTGATCATGAATGATATGACCTGATCTCATTAATTATGAGGATAATCTTAAATATGGTCATTGGGATCTGGTAAATCTCTGATTGATTTGCATCTCATAATCATCCTTGCTACCAGCTGTCAAGTCGTGGGGGCAATTGAATCTCTGCCACGTGTCTTAATGATAGATTCTGCCAGAGCCGCATGATATCCATGAATCGCATGAGACATCGTCTCAATGAGCCGTATAAGTATAGTATTTGCGAGCCGCATGGGATGGTTTCTCGATGAGCCGCATAAGTGTAGTACTCGTGAGCCGCATGGGTTGGCTTCTTGGTGAGCCGCAGGAAGACGATTCTTGCCAGCCGCATGAAACTGTTCTTCACTGGAGCCGCATGGAGGTAGCCACGTGTCAATCTCGGATCGTGTCAGAGATTTTCTCCTATTCCCAAAGAATCTGTCATTATGACAGGGCCATTATGACACTTCATGTCAGAGCCGTCAGCTGTCAAATCATGGCAGAGCATTAAATAGGGCCATTGCTCGATGGCCAGCTGTGTGAAGGGGTCCCATGGGGTCACGTGGCGTTGATCGAGCCGCATATCTCTGTTGGTCGAATGTGAGCCACATGTACTTCTGAACCGTATGATACTCTTGAGCCGCATGAAGCTCGTCTGATTTTGAGCCGCATGAAGCCTCCTGGGTTCTGTGCCGCATGAAGAATGTCTTATGACCGAGCCGCATGAAGGACGTCTCATGACCTAGCCGCATGAGGAATAATGACCGAGCCGCATAAAGGACGTCTCATGACCGAGCCGCATAAAGGACGTCTCATGACCGAGCCGCATGAGAAATATCTCATGACCGAGCCGCATGAAGGACGTCTCATGACTCGTATGAGGAATGTCTCGATCTGCCCGTGCACTCGCTTTGTGGGCCCGGGTATCCCGAACACACGAGTGCGTAGGTATCATGTTTGCTCCCTGATGTGGGGGCTAATAGAAACACTTGTCCTCGATCTTTGTTGGAAGACTCTTGAGAACCACTCTGTCCGTTTACCGCCGGAGGCTGGACACAGGCGGCTCTGTACAACTTTCCATCAGAGGTCCGCTTAGCGGGACGCTCTTGATGGTTAGAGGTTGGGACAGCTGACTGAGCCCGATGAGCCCGCGCTGCCCTAGACTTCTTCTACTTAGCACCCGAAGGTGCGTAATAGGAAGAGTCCAAGTTTAGAAGGAGGAAAGAGAAGTTGGTGCCCTTTTCAAAGGAGGTAAGGGGGCTCTATTTATAGAATGGAGTGAGCCCTTTCTTCTTCTCCTTTCCGATGTGGGACTAAAAGCAATATTTTCTATGCTTCTACAGGACCCATTTCAAAGTTTCCAAATTGCAAATTTGGAACACTTTGAATAAGAAGCATGGAAAGTAGATTTGTTTAGGTGTGGCAATCCAATCAGAGGTAGCATGGACGTGATAGATTTGGGTACTTCTGCTGGGGATTTTATGTGGACTTATCATCCTTGGCGTACCTTGGTTTTAGGTACGGATAATAAGTTGAGAGAGGGAACCATCATATTTACTCAGAGGTGGTATGGACGTGGTAAATATAAGGTTGATGGTAGAGCTTTCCTACTCAGAGGTGATATGGACATGGTAGGAGTGAACTCGAATAAGGATACATAGAACAACTCAGAGGTGCTATCAACGTGGAAGTTCTATGCATTTGGTGAAAGAATGCTATGGAACAGCTGGGCTCCGAAAGCATGTGATGATGAGGAAAGATGTGGATGTACTAAGGGACCTAGTACGGCATTTGTGGTCAGCAGAGGACATTTGTGGGCCTATTATCCTTGGCATACCTTGGTTTTAGGTACGGATAATAAGTTTGATAGGGATACCTAGGACAACTCCGCGGTAAGGCGGATATGGAGGTTCTTGGTATCAGGCGAAAGAATGCCATGGAGCAGTGAACAGTTTTCTGTTTTTTTTCACTGTTTTTCTTTTCTTTTTGTCAAGGGATGTGATCCCAGATGATGTAGTACTTTGAGTTTTGAATGAATGAGCATGTTTCAACTCATCTTCTCTTTCTTGTACTTGCGGTGTTTGTGGAACTGGACTTGCTGGAGGTTTATTTGTGGACCTGTTACCCTAGGCGTACCTTAGTTTTAGGTACGGATAACAAGTTTGGTCAGGATATCCGGAACAGCCATGGCAAAGTGGTCATGGGTGCTCTCGGTATTGGGAAAAAGAATGCCGTAGAGCAGCTGGGCTCCCGGGGCATGGTGAGATGGTGGATTTATGCTAAGAAGCTTAGCAAGGGATATTTGTGGACCTATTATCCTTGGCGTACCCTGGTTCAGGATACGGATAATAGGATGAAAGAAAACCAACATATTTGCTCAGAGGTTATGAGGACATGGCAAGCATGAGGGTTTTACCGTGGAATCTTCCTGCTCAGAGGTAATGAGGACGTGGCAGGGGAGACTTCACGAAAGATATTCGTGGTCAATAGCGGACATTTGTGGTCAACAGAGGACATTTGTGGTCAACAGAGGACATTTGTGGTCAACAGAGGACGTTTGTGGTCAACAGAGGACATTTGTGGTCAACAGAGGACATTTGTGGTCAACAGAGGACATTTGTGGACCTATTATCCTTGTCGTACCCCGGTTGTGGGTACAGACAATAGGTTGAAAGGGAACCAACATACTTGCTCAGAGGTAATGTGGACATGGCAAATATGGTGATTTCTTCGACGGAGCCTTCCCACTCAGAGGTAATGAGGACATGGCAGGAGTGGGCCCAATGAAGAAGGGGTGCATAGAATTACTCAGAGGTAGGAGGACATGGAAGTTCTATGCGAGGGGGCGGTTTGTTTTTGGTGGAAGTGAAAACGACTCAGAGGTAATGAGGACATGGTCGTTTCGGAGATTAGTGGATCGATTACCCTTTTTGTGCACTGGGAGCACGGGTAGTGGATCATGAGGGAGGATCTCTTTCAGAAAGAAAGTTCAGAGGTATGATTATACGTGACTTACTATCTGAGAGAGTGACTGGAATGTAAGTACATAATTTGGATTTTCTAGAATATTGAGGAAATGAGAGTTCAGTGGCACCAGCGGGTGCATGGCTCGGTAATCTGAAATGTTGTGGATGTGGGTTCAGTGGTATCAATGGATACATGACTCGATAATTTGGAAAATGGTGGGTGCGAGTTCAGGGGTACTAAGAGGGTACATGACTCGATAATTTGGAGAATGTTGTCTAAACATAGTATTTCTTCAGAAACTTGCCGTTGACGGGCAACATGAGCAAGTCCCCATTCTGCATGGCGAGGCGGTAGGCGCCGTTGGAGAACACGGTCTCGATGACAAATGGACCTTCCCATTTTGGCTGGAACTTGCCTGCGGTTTTATGGGTCACAACCATTGGTCTCCGAACTGCCAGAACGAGATCGCCCACTTGGAATGTTCTGATTTTGACCTTCTTGTTGAAGGCTCCTGAGATACGTGCTTGGTATAGCTCGATCCTTTGCTGGGCTAGTAGACGCTTTTCGTCTAAGGCCTCCAACTCTTGTAATCGACGTCGATAGTTATCATCCGTTGTCAATTGATAAGTGAGAGCGACGCGGAGTGAGGGAATCTGAGTTTCCAGTGGGAGGACTGCCTCACTCCCGTATACTAAAGAGAATGGTGTATTCCCAGTAGCTGTTCGAACTGTGGTGCGATAAGCCCATAAGCATTCGCCGAGCTTCTCGTTCCAGTCGCGTTTGTTGGAGGAGACAAACTTCTTGAGGAGTTTGATGATTGTTTTATTGAATGCCTCTGCCAACCCGTTTGCTGCTGGGTTATATGGTGTCGAAGCGACATTCTGAATGCGGTGCTTATCGCAGAATCGGTAGAATGCATGGCTTATAAACTGTGGACCATTATCATAGATGATCCTCCGCGGTAGTCCGAAGCGGTAGATGACGTGATGCCTAAGGAAGCTGATCACGTTTGAAGTCTTAACTTCTGTGAGTGGGACGGCTTCCGACCATTTGGAGAAGTAATCGGTGATCGCAAGTATGAAACGATGTCCTCGGAAGGAAGGTGGGGTGATTGGGCCAATGATATCCATTCCCCATGCTTCGAATGGCCAGGATGCCACCGTTGGATGTAGAAACTCGGAGGGTTGGTGAATGAAGTCTGCGTGGACTTGGCAAGCCTTGCATTTTCTGGCATAGTCTATTGCGTCTGCCACCATCGTGGGCCAGTAGTAGCCCATACGGCGAAGGCGGTCCTGTAGCTTAGGGCCAGGCTGATGGGCCCCACAGACACCATCGTGAGCTTCTCGTACAGCTTCTTTGGCTTCTGCGTTTGACAAGCACCGGAGTAATAATCCGTCGTAGGATCGTCGGTACAGTATTTTTGTCTCTGTGTCGTAGAAGAATCTGAGAGAACGCCGTCTGATGGAGGTGGCTTCCTTTGGGTTCTCCGGGAGGATGTCGTATACGACGAAGTCAATGAACGGCTGTCTCCAGTCTGGTGTTTCGTCGACCGTCCGGACGGAATAGCTCGCCACGAATTGAATATTGTTCTTGGGACAGACCAGTTCGTGGCCTATCACTTCAACCGAGTGATGCGCTTGGTTCGGCACTGCTAAGGAAGCGGCAAGGCCTGCTAGGGCATCGGCTTCGATATTTTGAAGTCTGGGGACGTGTTCGATGAAGAATCCCTCGAAAGAGGAGATAATGTTGATTGCTATTTGGTGGTAGGAGATCATGTCTTCATGGCGGACTTCGTACGACCCCCGAATCTGATTGACGATTAATTGTGAATCGCCGTATGCTTCGAGATGTTCTACACCCAGCTCCTTTGCGAGTTGGAGGCCAATGACCAAAGCGTTGTACTCGGCCACATTGTTGGAACAGGGTTCCGTGAGAGAGTAGGCGCGATTGATCACTAGCCCGGTAGGAGAGATCAACACCACTCCGACCCCGACGACGTTATTTTCTTTGGGTCCGGTTCTTGAGGCGCCATCGAAGAACATTCGCCATATGTTATCGTGAGTGGCTGTATTCGAATTGGCGACCTCGTCTGGGATCTCTTTATAGATTCTGGATGACTCCGATCCTGGGTGGGCTGCCAAAAAGTCTGCTAGGGCTTGACCCTTGACAGCCTTCTATGGGACGAAGATCATATGATATGGGGATAGCAGTATTGCCCAGGTAGCGAGGCGAGAGCTGAGCGCCCTTGGTTTAGTCATGAGGACCCTGAGGGGATTTACCCCTGAGATCACATGTATGGTTTGTCCTGTAACATAGTGCTGCGTCTTTTGAATAGCGAACACCAAGGCGAGGCATTCTTTCTCCACGGCAGTGTATCGGTGTTCGGGCCCGACCATCATTCGGTTGAGGTAGTATATGGCCTGTTCGTGTCCTGCATCGTTATTTTGTGCCAGCAGGGCACCGAGGGAGTGTTCCATTGCTCGTACATAGAGCAAGAATGGTTTTCCAGGGACCGGGGCCACCAGGACTGGAGGATTTGACAAATATTCTTTGATGTCGTCGAAAGCGCGTTGGCATTCTTCGTCCCATGCGAATGAGACTCCCTTCTTCATGAGGTGTGTGAACGGCCGGCATCGTCCGGAGAGATTGGAAATGAACCTTCTGATATAGGCTAGCCTCCCTTGGAGGCCTCTAAGTTCGCGGAGATTTTTCGGGGGACCCATCTCCATTATTGCTTTGGTTTTCTCAGGGTCTACATGGATATTCCGTGCAGTGATGATGAAACCTAAGAACTTCCCGCTGGATACGCCCAAAAACGACTTTGTAGGGTTCATCTTTAGGTTGTGGGCTCGCATCAGGTCGAATACCGTTTTTAGATCTTGCAGATGATCCTCCTTGCGGCGACTCTTGACAGTGATGTCGTCGACGTAGCATTCCACTATTTTGCGCAAATGTTCTCTGAAAATGATACTCATAGCCCGCTGATATGTGGCACCAGCGTTCTTTAGACCGAATGGCATGACTGTGTAACAGTATGTGCCGATCGGTGTTCTAAATGATGTGTGCTTCTCATCGTCGGGGGACATCTTGATTTGATTGTATCCCGAGAATCCATCCATGAATGACATACGTTCGAAGCCGCATGTGTTGTCAATCATGATGTCCGTGATCGGGAGGGGAAATTCGTCTTTCGGACATGCCTCATTTAGATTGCGGAAGTCGATGCAGATTCGGATCTTCCCGTTCTTCTTAAGGACCGGGACTATATTGGCGACCCAGTCAGGGTGTTGCTCCTCACGGATGAAGCCGCTGGCTATCAGTTTGTTGACTTCGGCTTCGATCGCGTCCATAACGCCCGGGCGGAAGCGTCGTTGCTGCTGCTTGACTGGCTTTGTATCCGGCCGTATATTGAGTTTATGGAGAGCAATGTCGGGATCTAATCCCGGCATGTCTTCGTAACTCCATGCAAATACGTCAATGTATTCTCGGTAGAGTTCCAGCAGTGATTCTTGTTCCTTGTCTGTTAGGCTTTTACTGACGAAGATTGGCTTCGGAGAGGATTCGGTGCCGAGGTTGACCTGCATAACTTCGTCCTCCGTAGGAGGTTCTCTTAGCTCGAACTGCTTTTCCCATTGTGCGTCTAACTGTTGGGCCCACGGCTCAAGCTCGAGAATTTCAGGAATGTCCTCGTCTTCTTCGTAAGCGTCGGCAAATGCCATGTTGACTGATAGGACTTGTCTGAATACGTCTCCAATGCTTGTGTCTGAGTCGGAAGTTGGTGACCCGGTTGAGTGTGACTGCCAGTCGCATTCTTCATCTGAGCTTTCAGGGGTCGTAGTTGGCGTTACATACCCTAAACCGCATCGGATTTTGTTATAGTAGTTCCGTGGTTTGCCCGTCGGGGCTGGCATCTTCAAAGGTAATCGTCGTCCAGTGCCGTAGTTCAGTCCTGACGTTGTCTCTAGATCATACCCCTGTTTCTGCATGAGATATTTGGATTGAGGGCTATAGAGATACAGAGGCAGTCTTTCGTTAGCTGACCCGAAGTCGACTTCTTACATGGCGAGGGGATGCAGGTTGTTCGTCCGGCCGAAGATGATTGGGTGGTCCCCTCCTTCGATTATTCGGTAAGCGTCTTCTACTGGAGTAAGTTGGATAGCGGTGTACACATTTGTCACCTGTGTGTGTAGGTGAGTGCCTATACCGTGTTCCATAGCATACATTGTACATAGCTTATTGAGCTCGGTGTAGTTCAAAGATAATCCTTTATTGATGAAGTAAGGTATCTTTTCTAGAGGGATTACATCGTCTGCAGAGGGAACATCAGTGTGGGCAGCCACATACATGGCTAGCTCTGGTTCCTCTTCGGCTACCCCTTGTGTGAATGAAGATTGAGAGGGCGTCCTAGTCAGCTTGATCTTCAGAGGTTCAACTGACGGAGCGGAGCGTGGGGTTGTCGGTAGACTTGCAACCCCCAGTCTGGCACTCGATGTGGAGCGAGGGGTAGCTGGTTCGCTAGAAGTGTCAGACCTTGTATCGGGATGATAACCTTTCTTGGGAAGGCGTATTGTCAGTGGCCCATCGGAGGGATTGAGTTTCTCCGTTTGGGGTTGAATGACTCTCGGCAGTCTGATGGTAAGTGGCCCTGTTGTGGGTCTCGGCACTTGGCCGGACCTTGGCAGCCGGATTCTCAGCTGCTCTTCCTGTGCCGAGAGACTGATTGCGTCCTTACGCAGAGTAGCCGTAAGGGGTGCAGAACTGCCCGGTTTGCGAGCCTGGAGATGGATTGTCAGGGGTTCTTCTGATCTTGTGGTCGTCTTGGTGTGAGCTTGCACCTCCTCTTCGACCAGATGCTTCTTTGATTTTTTGTAAAGACAGGAGTCTGAGTAATAAGATTCGACCCCCTGAAGGGATCGATATCAGCAAACTCTGTCCTCACGAAGCCGTGCTTATCGACATATTTGAAGCACTGGTGTAGCGTGGAAGGCACGATCATGTAATCGTGTATCCAAGGCCGCCCCAGAAGGATATTGTAAGAAGTGTCGGCATCTATGACGTAGCAGGTGACTTCTGATTGGAGATCGCCAATCTGACATTTCAAGCGAATCTTCCCTATTGGGTAGCTCCTGCCCGAATTGAAACCGCTAATGACGGTGCTTGTAGGCGTCAGGCGATGCATTGGAATGCGAAGATGATGTAGCAGACCCTTCGGAATGATGCTTATGGAGGACCCGGGGTCAATGTGCATTCGGTCTACCTTTACGTCGCCGATGTATCCAGTGTAGTACAATGGGCGATCATGCAGGTTAGTTTTGATGAGCATATCCTGCGGAGAGAATACGATATTAGACATTGCACCTGTACACGCACTATCTTGGAGATCTGTAGGCTGATTATCTCCCGTGAGGTTGACCTGAGCCAAGTAGGCGTCGGCATTTTGGAGCGCCTCACTTAGAGCTGTGCGGACATCTTTTGAGAGTCTCAGGAGTTCGTATAAGGACAATTTGGCCGGTGTGTTGGCCAATTGCGCCAAGATGTCGAAGTTATAGGGCCTCTCCAGCCCCTGAGGTGTCTCCTTTCGGAGAGATTTGTCGAAGCGAGTCTCCTTCGGCCTAGGCTTGTCGGTCGTCGAAGGCTGAGCCGGTCCCGGAGTATCTGCGTTTGTGGGCTGCTGATCATTAGTCGGATTCTCGGCCACTGGTTGGGCTTGTGCTCCAGATCGGGTAGTGACGGCTGAGACTTCCCCCTCCTCTGCCGAGGCGGTGCGGCATGATCTGACCTTTCCACTTTTCTTTTTAGAGGATAAAGTGGGCCGAGTCACCTCATGGACTAGGTCCGGATGGACCCACATGATCTCCTCTCGTGATGTGGTGAGGGGTATTAGGCCGGGATTTTGATCACGGGCAGGCGGAAGGTTAGTGATTTCCATTGTTGCCAGAGGGATGGGCATGACACCGTCTTGAGTCTCTGTTGGAGGGAAATTGCCGAATTGTACGGACACCATGTTGGCTGCTACGGTTACCTTCTCGAAGTCGATAGCCAGAGCGTTTGAATCGATGAGGTTCTGGATATAGCGTTTAAGTTGGTAGCAGTCGTGTGTAGCATGGTGGACGTAGCGGTGGTAATGGCAGAACTTCAGATTTTCTAAATCAGCAGGCCGAGGTTCCCGCCTTGGTGGAGGAAGCTGAATTCTATCTCCTTGTATAAGCATGTCCAAGATAGGCTTGACGTGGCCGTCTTCGAAAGAATAAGTGATTTGAGACCATTGTTTGTCCGCTGGCTGTTGCTCGGGCTTCTGGGCTGTATCGGTCACCATGGCCTGCTTGCCTTTGTTGTCTCGGTTGGAGGGGCTACCCCCATTATCGTTGCTAGCGTTGGGACACTTCCCCTTGTTCTCTCCCTCTGAGATATGCAACCCCAGTTGGCGAGCTTTCTTCAATCGTTCCTCGGCACTTGTAGCGCTGATGATAAAGGCCTTCCAGTCCTTGAATTGACTTTCGCCCATCCAGAGACTAATTGTTGGGAGTAGTCTCTTTTGGCAAATTTCAATCAAGGAAGAGTCCGGGTTGCCAGATGGTAACTTTATTGCGGTTTGACGAAACCGCTCAATGTAATTCCTTGTCAGCTCTTTCTCTCCTTGGACGACGTCCATGAGGGTAGACATCGTGACGTCCTGCCCTACCTTATAGAACCTCTCCAAGAACAAGCGCTTGAAGCCAGCGAAGGAGTGGATGCAATTATCTGGCAGGTTGCGGTACCAATCGAAGGCGACTCCTTCCAGTGCCCCAATGAATAACCGTGTGAGGATGGCGTCATCATGGGGCAGATGGTCGGTAGTGACCTCAAAGTAAGTGATGTACCGGCTTGCTGAAGTCTTACCATCATATGGGTTGATATTGAACGGCTTATATCTTGGGGGAAAGGGCACATCCCTCCATTCAGCTGGGTATGGTTGCCGTATTCTGAGGTCTTGAGAATTTTCTCGGGCGTGGAACATCGCTCGAAGCTCCTGAACCTCTCTCCTTACTTCTCGGGCCTCATCTGTCGCGGTAGGGGCCGTTATCTCGGGAGCATTATTGCCCGGGTTTGGTGCCGCTGAATTTGAATCTATGTTGTTCGTGGGACCCGTGCTTGTCTGACCAGGTGTCACTCCCTGCAAAGTAGGAAGTGCCGCTTTGATCTCATCTACGGACTTGACCAAGGCGTACAGTATGGCCTCCAAAGTGTCGATACGTTGGCGATCGTCGGAACCACCTTGGCTGTTGTCTGTCATGAATACCGTCCTTACGTGAGGAGTGACAGAAGGAGAGGTGGCGGACATGCCCTCCGAGTCGTACTCATGCATCGAGAAATCATCGGGATATGTGGGGATGTTCTCTTCAGGTTCGGACTCAGAAGGAACAGTACCCCCAGCTTCAAAGCTTGCTTCATTTAGGACGTCCTCGAGGACGTCGGTATCTGTTGTATCCGTCGGAGGATTTGCTTCCTCCAGTCTGTCTTCTTGGAATGTCGGGTTGTTGTAGAGGTTTGGAGGAGTGCTACCCCCAGTTCCGACGACCCCCAATGACGTAGACAGCAAACTTCCTACTGTAGCAGTTTTCGTCTTTGAACGGGTGTGTTGGAATACTCCAGTAGAGGATAATCCTTTAGACGACGGCTTCTTAGCTGCAATAGTTGAAACCTTTGGGCTGGAGATGCTTGTCTTCTTCCCTCTCCCCTCCACGGGGACTTTCCGCGCGGAATTGCAGGAGGCAACAGGAGGTGCCTCGTCTTCCGAGCTCGGATGTTGTAATCTTTGGAAGACGGATGGCCGGTCTTCTGTTACTGCCGTGTTGTTGCAACAGCAGTTGACGATAATCTGGGTGCAGTGACGTCCCTGTGAGGACTCTCTGCACGCTGAGGCTCCTTCTCTTTCCTTGCGTTTGTGGAGGATAGCTTCACGCAGGTCAGAGGAACCACTTTGTCCGTTTGCCGCCGGGGGCTGGACTCGAGTGGTTTTATACAACTTCCCGTCAGAGGCCCGCGTGATACTCAGCGGGACGCCCCGATAGTCAGAGGTTGGGGCAGCTGTCTGGACTTGATAAGCCCCCGCTGCCCTAGACTTTTTCTTTTTAGCACTTGTGGGTGCGTAATAGGAAGAGTCCACATTAGGTATCACAGAGTCTGGATTCTCATCCAGCGAGTGATCAGAGTTAGGACCGCATGAGAGTCGGTCGAAAACTGATCGAGAGAAGCGCGGTAGAGACGCTATGCGGCTAGCGTTGGGTGCCGTGCAGGCTATCTGCATGCGACTGTCTTCTGTTGTGGGACGAGTTCTTATGCGGTTAGGAGTCACGGCCGTGCAGGCTGTCCGCATGCGGTTGGCATCTGTGGCCGCATGGGTTTTCTGCAAGCGGTTGACTTTACTAGCCGCATGAATCTCATCCATGCGGTTGGGAACTGTAGCTGCATAAGTTATGCGGCTGACAGAAGTGGCCGCATGAGTTTTCTTTGTGTGGTTGACGGTTGTGGCCGTATAGATTTTCTTTCTGCGGCTAATACCCTTCTGCGGTTCAGGTTGAGCAGAGACCCTCTTTGCCCCTGCAAGTCCAGCATCATAGTGTTTTTTTCTGCCGGACTTGGGGGCAGCAGAGGTGTCTGCGATCTGAAGTGGGGCCGTAGGAAAATCTTTCTCGCCGTCTTGAGCGACCGAGGGTATCCCATCGAGGGCTTGGGGAGGAGCACATGACTTTGGCCTCCACTCTTTGCGAGCCTTCGTGGTGCGGGTGCGTTTCTGGACCGGGCCAGCGTTGCCTTCAGAGAGCATCTCTTCGAACGCCTATTGGTCGAAGCGGATGACCGTCTTCTGTTGTGTGGAGCCAAGTTTGGCTGCATCCGATTGCGTCACCAACTCTTCAGCCGTGGAGAAGTTAGTCCCCAGCAGAGTCGCCATCGTGTTTGCCATTGATTGTAAAAGAACAGAACAATTATCGGAGGACTGAACTTAGACTCACAATACAAACTCGCTCGTACAAAGAAAGCCTAGGGACGAAAACCTAGGTACAGCTGACTAAGTACGATTGTTTATTTTTGATTCTAGGGGGTGACGATAGAGGCTCGGGAAAGCGACGGCCGCTCTGCCTTACTCCTTGGACGATCGGTATGCAGCCTTGGCTCGAGGAAGATCTGCTCGGCGTTGACGAAGAAAGGCTCTCCTTACTCTCCTCGGGTTGCTCTCCTGGCTTCTCTCTCTCTGTGATTACCAAGAAAAGGGGGAGCTCTCTCTGTGTAGATCTCTTTTCTTAGTTTTTTTTTTTATTCTTTTGTTGCCGACCTCTCTTTTTCTCCTCTTCTCTTCTTTTTTTTCGCATGGGGAGGATGCTGGCTATTTATAGGAGTGGGGTGTGATCATTAGGGTTTGCTGATGATTATCTGTTTGGAATGTCGGTGCTTCCTTCATTCTATCTGAGCCCTTGATCCTGATCATAATGAATCTCGGCCACTAATGCTGATAGCACCAAATCTCATGAGCAGTTAATGCTGACTGCTTTAAATCCTCGTAATTGATTATGCCAATATTTGATTGCTCGCCACGTGTCCTATTGGCTTGATCATGAATGATATGACCTGATCTCATTAATTATGAGGATAATCTTAAATATGGTCATTGGGATCTGGTAAATCTCTGATTGATTTGCATCTCATAATCAACCTTGCTACCAGCTGTCAAGTCGTGGGGGCAATTGAATCTCTGCCACGTGTCTTAATGATAGATTCTGCCAGAGCCGCATGATATCCATGAATCGCATGAGACATCGTCTCAATGAGCCGTATAAGTATAGTATTTACGAGCCGCATGGGATGGTTTCTCGATGAGCCGCATAAGTGTAGTACTCGTGAGCCGCATGGGTTGGCTTCTTGGTGAGCCGCAGGAAGACGATTCTTGCCAGCCGCATGAAGCTGTTCTTCACTGGAGCCGCATGGAGGTAGCCACGTGTCAATCTCGGATCGTGTCAGAGATTTTCTCCTATTCCCAAAGAATCTGTCATTATGACAGGGCCATTATGACACTTCATGTCAGAGCCGTCAGCTGTCAAATCATGGCAGAGCATTAAATAGGGCCATTGCTCGATGGCCAGCTGTGTGAAGGGGTCCCATGGGGGCAAGTGGCGTTGATCGAGCCGCATATCTCTGTTGGTCGAATGTGAGCCGCATGTACTTCTGAACCGTATGATACTCTTGAGCCGCATGAAGCTCGTCTGATTTTGAGCCGCATGAAGCCTCCTGGGTTCTGTGCCGCATGAAGAATGTCTTATGACCGAGCCGCATGAAGGACGTCTCATGACCTAGCCGCATGAGGAATAATGACCGAGCCGCATAAAGGACGTCTCATGACCGAGCCGCATAAAGGACGTCTCATGACCGAGCCGCATGAGAAATGTCTCATGACCGAGCCGCATGAAGGACGTCTCATGACTCGCATGAGGAATGTCTCGATCTGCCCGTGCACTCGCTTTGTGGGCCCGGGTATCCCGAACACACGAGTGCGTAGGTATCATGTTTGCTCCCTGATGTGGGGGCTAATAGAAACACTTGCCCTCGATCTTTGTTGGAAGACTCTTGAGAACCACTCTGTCCGTTTACCGCCGGGGGCTGGACACAGGCGGCTCTGTACAACTTTCCATCAGAGGTCCGCTTAGCGGGACGCTCTTGATGGTCAGAGGTTGGGACAGCTGACTGAGCCCGATGAGCCCGCGCTGCCCTAGACTTCTTCTACTTAGCACCCGAAGGTGCGTAATAGGAAGAGTCCATGTTTGGAAGGAGGGAAGAGAAGTTGGTGCCCTTTTCAAAGGAGGTAAGGGGGCTCTATTTATAGAATGGAGTGAGCCCTTTCTTCTTCTCCTTTCCGATGTGGGACTAAAAGCAATATTTTCTATGCTTCTACAATATATATATATTTTTTTTTTCTATGCTTCTACAATATATATATATATATATATATATATATATATATATATATATATATATATATATATATATATATATATGTGTAGGCTACCTACATTGTATATACATTAACTTTACATATATAAATTACATACATATATAGATATTCACATATTATATATACATTGCATATATTGGTATACACATATTACATATATTCATGCATATGCATATAGAGAGAGGGAAGGCATGTGTGTGTATTCATGAAAGTGTGGTGTGTGTGAGTGACAGTGAGGAACTATTCTGAGAACAGTGAAGGGTGTGTGTAATTAGGCTAGGTGAGTGTCAATGGTACATGGTGTATAGGTGTGTAAAAGCATGGCAAGGGTGTGTGTGTAGGTGACAGTTGTGTGAGAGATGTGTGTGTGTGTGTGTGTGTGAATGATGAAGAGTGAATCATACACAGTATGTGAGAGTGGGGGATATCCAGTGTACAGAAAATAGAGTGTGTAGGTATGACTGTGCTCAGTTGGAAAAATAGGAAAGGAAAGGAAAAGGATCAATACATGAACATTTCAGTTTCAGTTTTTCCATTGGAACTTCAAATTCCCATTTCAAGTTCAATACACAACCAACCAACCCCAAAATCAAACCATAGCTAGATTATAAGTAGGAGAATAACATTAGGGACTTAAACCAATATTTAACAGCAATTTAAAGGGTAAAGTAGACTGCCAAAGTTCAATTTATTAAACTAGAAAATGCAGAAATGTATATGGTATCAGGAACTTAGGGTAAATGCTAAATGAGATTCGAAATTAAACTAAAATACAAAATTAAAGGTTGGTAATAGGTGTCACATGTGTGAGTGTACTAGGAAAAGCCATTCGTGTCTACTAGAGTGGACACGAAGTGTCCAAACACAGAAAAATATGTATCAGAAAACTGTGAAATATCAGGCCTCGTGAGGCCATGTCGAGCCGCATTGGACTCGATGCACAACACGAGAGACCTTGTGCTCGAGTCTAGTGTTAGACTAGGTCTAGGTGAGTGTGTCAGTGTCCACGAAGTGTGTCCACGACGTGTCCAGAAGGGATACAAACAGCGTATCAGAGCCTATTCAAACCCGACTGAACCATCACTCAAAACCAGTACAGAGTCTCGTGCGTGTCCGACACGACACGAGACGACTCAAGGCTTAGGGGCCCTCGTGTCAGTCACTACCCCCACCCCCTCGTCCAATCCTAGCTCACCATGTGGCCTGTGCAACGAGCACAAGGCCACGAGCAGCAGGGGATAACAGTAACTGCGTGCAGTGTCCAAACCCGCGTGTGCACGTGTCCAAACCAACACGATACGACTCCAAAAACACCTCAGTCCATCAGAAACATGTAAGCCACACTAAAATACAATTTCCTATTCAGAAACTTTCTAAAAATTAAATCGAAATGCCCTTTGGGGCATTTCATCAAACACCTAAACCCATGGGCTGATACGTGTCCATTTAGGACTCGAAATGGACTCAAAATCCTACAGAAATCTAGGGTTAGCTAGGGGACACTTAGATCTAGGTTATTATGTAATAAAATCAGCATCTAACAAAGAGTTTTAGGGATTTACCTATTGGTATCACAACTCCTCAAAAAGCTCCAAAGAGGGGTATCTCCTTGCTCCCCAAACTTCACCAAATTGCTATGAAACTGAGAATAAAATATACCAACAGCAAAAAAACCTAAATTAAAACCTATTGCAATTTGTTTGAGGGAAAAAGGAGATAAAAATAGATTTTCTACGAATTAATGAAGTTGGTACATATCTCTCTTTCCAAATAAAACTTTCCTAAAGAGGCTAGCCTTAATGGAGGAGACTATTTATAGGGGGATTCCCAATGCTGGTGTTGGCCGGCCACACCAAGTTAGGTTTAGGGTTTGGCTAATGGCTAATGGGTTGGGCTTAGTTAAAATCTATGGTTCAAAACCACAAGTCATGACTTGTGACCAAAAGCCTTTCTATTCTAACTTAAGTTTAATGACTAAACCATAGGTTAACTCTAGTTTAACTAGGGTTACATGACCTAACCAAGTCCAAACTCAACTAGGGTTAGCTTCTAGGTTAGCCTACCAAGTCAATGCTAGTCAAAGTCAACCTAGTCAACCATCATTCAAACAATTCCAAAATAAATCCTAAAAATTCTTATAAATTTAAATAAATTATAATAAATTTAAATAACCTTAAAAATGACAAAAATACCTCCAAACTAGAAATGTGTAGTGACAAATCTATCCTCCTTAAAAGAATTTTGTCCTCGAAATTGAAAGGCAAAATACAACTGATGAGAAGGATAGAAAGTATACCTCACGGTCCAAAAAGATATGGGTAACGCTCGCACATCTCATCCTCCCACTCCCAGGTAGACTCTCCTGGAGAATGATGCCTCCATGCGACGCATACCAAGGATATCACCTGGTTCCTCAGAACCTTCTCCCGTCGATCCAGTATCTCTACTGGTTGCTCTGGATAGCTGAGAGAAGGTCCAACCTCAATCTCCGAATGATCGAGTACATGGCTAGGTTCAGCCACGTACCATCTCAACTGTGATACATGGAATACGTTGTGAACCCCCACTAGTACAGGTGGCAAGTCTAGCCTGTATGCCACGTCATCGACTCTTCCGCTGAAATCGAAAGGGCCGATGAAGCGCGGGCTAAGCTTCCCGCCTCCACCAAAACGTATCGTACCACGAGTCGAAGATATCCTCAAGAAAACCTGGTCTCCAACCTAATCACAAGCATGGTCTCAATTAATTATGATAAATAAATATGATCAATAAAACACAAACAACAACCTAAATCTAATCCTACTCTAATATGTACCTCAAACTCCAACGGCCTCCGGTGGCTATCGGCCCAGTACCGATGTCTGTCCTGCGCCACGCGAAGTCTGTTCCTGATGAGCTTCACCTTCTCGGCTACGTCAACAACCATATCTGGTCCCAGTAAAGCTCGCTCACCAACATCATCCCAAGATAAGGGTGTACGACACCTACGTCCGTACAGAGCCTCGAAAGGTGACATCTCAATGCTGGCCTGGAAACTGTTGTTGTAAGCAGACTCCACCAAATGTAGATAATCCTTCCAGGAACCTCTAAAGTCCAGGACGTACGTCTGCAGCATATCCTCAAGTGTCTGAATAGTCCTCTCTGACTGTCCGTCCGTCTGGGGGTGGTATGCGGTACTAAACTTGAGCTGAGTGCCCAATCTAGTCTGCAGACTCCTCCAGAAATAGGAAGTAAAGAAACTATCCCGATCTGAGATGATGCTGACCGGAACCCCATGAATCCTGACTATCTGCCGCATATACATCTCCGCCAGCCTCTCTATAGACGTACCAGCAAGAAGTGGGCTGATTTGGTCAACCTGTCAACGATGACCCAAATCACATCTTTTCCTCCTGGTGTACGCAAAAATCCAGATACAAAATCCATAGTAATATGCTCCCATTTCCACTCGGGAATGGGCAGCGGCTGCAACAATCCATCGGGCCTCTGCCTCTCTGTCTTGACCTGCTGACAGACCAAGCTCCTAGCTACGAAGCGAGCTACCTCCCGCTTTATCCCGGACCACCAAACATGCTCCCTCCGATCTCTGTACATCTTGTTGGCTCAAGGGTGTATAGAGTACTGAGATCTGTGAGCTTCCTGTAAAACCTGCTCCCTGTGCTCTCCGCTGGACATACATAACCTGGAACCGTGCCTCAAGGCACCATCATCTGCAAGAGAAAACTCGCCGTCCACCAATCCTGCTTGAACCTGCTCTCGAAGACACCGCAGAGCAACGCCCTCAAACTGTGCCGACTTGATCCTCTCCACCAAGTCCGACTGAATCTGCATGTCCCACATCTGTATCTGCACTCCGGGCATGATCACCTTAATCCCAAGGCTCTCCAAATCAGCAAGCAAGTGCCGATCCATGATCAAACACATGGCTGTCGGATACCTACTCAAGGCATCGGCATCCACATTAGCCTTTTCTGGGTGATACTGAAGTAGGATGTCAAAGTCCTTCATCAACTCTAGCCATCTGTGCTGCCTCATGTTCAGCTCCTTCTGAGTGAACAAATCCTTTAAGCTCTTGTGATCTGTAAAAATCTCTACCCGCTCCCCATACAGATAATGCTTTCACAACTTCAGAACAAAAATCACTGCTACAAAGGGTTGGGTAGTTCTTCTCATCGGGACGTAACTGCCTGGAAGCATAGGCAATCACCTTCCCGTGCTGCTGCAATACACAACCCAGCCCCTTCCCTGAAGCATCACTATAAATAGTAAATTTCCCCGATCCTGAAGGCAATGTCAGAATCAGAGCTGTCGTAAGCCGCTTCTTCAACTCATTAAAAGCTGTCTGACACTCCTCTGACCAAACAAACTCAACATCCTTCCGGGTCAGCCGAGTCAACGGCTATGCAATCCGGGTGAAATCCTGCACAAATCTCCGATAATATCCTGCCAGCCCCACGAAACTCCTGATCTCTGCCACTGAAGTCGGCGGTGCACATGCCTCAACTGCTACAATCTTCTTAGGGTTAACTGAGATACCATCTCCAGTCACCACATGCCCCAAAAAGTCTACCCGATCCAAGAAGAACTCACACTTGGAGAGTTTCCCATAAAGCTGCTCCTTCCTGAGAATCTCTAGCACTATTCTCGGATGCTCCTCGTGCTCCTCCTCAGTCTTAGAATATACCAAGATGTCGTCAATGAACACCACCACAAACTGATCCAGGTACTGGTAGAACACCTTGTTCATCAGGTTCATAAACACTGCTGGTGCATTGGTTAGCCCAAACGGCATAACCAAAACTCAAACTGCCCGTACCGCATCCTGAAAGCGGTCTTGGGAATATCCTCCCCCTTCACCTTCACCTGGTGATATCCTGACCTTAGATCAATCTTGGAAAATACCCAAGCTCTGATCAACTAGTCAAAAAGATCGTCGATCTGTGGCAGTGGATATCTGTTCTTGATCGTGAGGTTGTTGAGTGCCCTGTAGTCAATACACAGCCGTACTGACCTATCCTTCTTCGGCACAAACAACACTGGTGCATCCCATGGCGACGAACTCGAACGAATAAAGCCCTTATCCAGCAGCTCATCCACCTGCTTCTTCAGCTCCACCAACTCACTATTGTTCACCCGATAGATATGCTAAGAGATGGATTTCGCTCCTGGAACCGAGTCTATCGAGAACTCAATGTCTCTGTCTGGTGGCAATTTATGCAACACCTCTGGAAAAACATCCATATACTCTGCTATCAAGGGGTGTGGAACCGTCTGCTCCTCAACCGAGACTCCGTAGAAGACTCCGCTGCTCTGCTTCGCCTGACGTCTGGAGTACTCGAACTCTGGCTCCCCCGGCGCTCTAAAGAGAAGTCTACCCCCTCTGCAATCAATGCTGGCGTGGTGCCTGCTCAACCAATCCATACCGAGTTTATATCATAGTTCGGCAATGGCATTACGAACAGGCTCACCTCCGACTCACGGCCTCCCAAAACAACACTCCGACCCTTATAAACATCAATCACGAGGATAATGCCACCCCGGTCGTGATCTTGTAATTCCAAGACAACGATTCAGCTATGATACCTTGACTAATCGCAAATGATACTGATATAAAGCTATGCGAAGCACCGGAATCGAATAATGCAAAAGCTGGACTGGAGTCGAGAAGAACCAAACCTACGATCAGCTCTCCTATCACCTCTGTATCTCCAGCTGCCATGGCGAAAGCTCGCCCCTGCTGGCCTCTTCTGGCCTGCTGCTGTTGCTGGACAAACCTCTGCTGCTGTGTCGGCAGGGCTGGTCCCCTCTGCTGGCCTGCTAGAGCTCTGACTGCTGCCCCCTGAGCTTCTCGTTCCATGTGACACTCCCTCATCTGGTGGTCTGCAGAACCACATACTAGGCATTGGCCCAGCCTCTTTTGATACTCATTGGTGACATGTCCGGGCTTCTTGCAGTAAGCACAAGTGATAACCTGTCTCTGACCCTGCTGGTACTGTCTCGGCTGCTGCTGCTGGTGAATTAGCCTCTTCTGGATCGGCTGCGGCTGGAACTGCCTCGGCTGCTGATGCTGAAGGTGAGGCCTCTTGGCCTGGCCTCCGCTGCTGCTGCCCCCAACAGGGTCTCACCCCCTCTTGAGCCTAAGCTCAAGATCATCCTCAGCCAATAAGGCTCCCGTCAAGATCTCCTCGAAAGTGGCATCCCTGTTGCCCTTGGTCAAGGACTTGACTTCCTTGACCAGACCCTTCCGGAACCTCTGGGCCTTCGCCATCTCGCTCAAGCCCTCTATGAATCTGTCGAGGCGGCCGAACTCCCCTGCGTACTCCTCTAATGACATGCTCCCCTGAACTAAGCTCTCGAACTGCGACTCCAAGGCTCGAAGCGCTGAATCTGGAAAGAACTTCTTCTTGAAGAAGCTATTGAACTCCTCCCAGGTCTACCCAGCTACCTCCACCCTGGGGTCTGACTGATACCAGGTGCGAGCAAGATCTCGCAACCTGCTAGCTGCTGCCTCTATCTGGATATCTGCCGATATCTGGACCAGGCGAAAGATCTCCTCTATATGCTCGATCCACTCGTCAGAATATAGAATCCCCTCTGTCCCCAGGAAGTCTTTAGGGCTCATCTTCTGGAACTGCTCTATCCCCGGTGTCTTCGACTGCTGGACCACTGGTCGAGCTACGACTGTCGTAAGGGCCAACTCCATGCCCCTGTCCTGTCGAGCCTGCTGCCGGTCCATGAACTGCTGGAAGTAGGAGAACATCTGTGCCGCATCCACATATTCTGTAGGCGGCGGCTGTTAGAAAGGCACCTATGAGATGACTGGGTCCTGCCTCCGAGCCGGTGGAGGCATACCCCCTGCTGCTACTGCTGAAGTCCCAATACGAGCAGAGGTGGCAGGAGCTGCAGTCTCCTGTCTCTGCTGAACTGGCTGAGAGGTAGCAGACCCCTCTACAGCATCCCCATGAATGGTACGGTGCGACCGCGTCTCCAACATCCTGAAGACAGACCAAACAAGAGTATCAATTTCTGAGAAAGAAGCGATATAACAAAGGTGGACAGTTAAAATTCAAAAGAAATGATTGATAGTAAGGATTTAGATGGCAATAATAGAGTTTTTCCTAATGTGATTGAGTACCTTGAAAACTAATATCCTATATCCTACTGCAGGCTGTAGTGATACTCTTGTTCGAATACCACTACACTTCTAGTCTAGACTTGCATAGGCCACCACTAAAAACGTGTCACGACCCGCACCATAGAGTAAGGGCACGAGACGTGGGTACGTCCAGCCTACGCCGCAGTGTCGACGGTAGAACGGTGTCCTAGGTCACAACATCTAACAATATAATGCTAACAGTTTATACTCCCCGAATGAGGGTGATATAGCAGAATGTAAACTCAATCACAACTAAAGAAGAAGAAGCACGATATGATATAGAACTCAAAGAAATACAGATGATCAGAAAATCTAAGATAATATCTCAGCAAATATCCAGAATACAAGTCTCAGCTACTGAATATGAAAGAATATATACAACCCAGATCTCAAAGACAGAAATAAAGTGTAACTAAACTAGTCTAGGCAGTAGGGGTAATGTCATTAGCTAGAGCTGGGTCCTCCTGAGAGTCCAGCTCAAAGGTTTCGTCTAGGGCTGCCCCGTAGAAGGTATCCACACAGGCCTCCTCCTCGTCCTCTGTAATATTTTTAACAGGTCCAGTCAGGACAGGAGCGAGCACAATACATCTCAACAGTTCATAGCAGGTTAGAAAATATAATCATGCAGTAAAGTAAGATACAGGAACTGAGGAAATGCAGTATGTAAACAGAGAGAGAACTGTAATAGAAATATCTACTATAAATAGAGAACTAACAGTAGCTAATGAGTCAGAGTACAATATAGATATGTAAATGGCATAGGATGATTCTGTTGCTATACTATGGAATGATTCTGATGCTACACTACTTGGATGTTATTCACATGTCCACTTCTACTCCCCCGTACCCCAATCAATACACAAGGATCTAACCAGGTTATGATATGATTCATGCAACGGCCCCCGAAGGGTGGTACATGATAGTCCCATAAATGGAGATTCTAGGAAGCCCAATAAATGGGAGGATTCAAGGAAGACTCTGTGATCATGAGAGTACTTGTCACAAGGGATTCAATGAACCATGAAGCATAGTGATACGCCATGTAAGTGAAACGCACAGAACATGAAGTATCCGATGCTCCTAAAGGATAACATCTCAAGAAGGGATCCATATAGTACCAATCCGTGTGACCAACATGACAGTATCAAGTAAAGTAATTTAAAGCAGGAAAATAATTCTAAGCAGGATATAAAATGATCAGAGAATGTACTCGCCTGGTATCTGAGTGTTCGGATGAAATGTACTATCCGATGAGAGGTGTCTGGCTCCTAATCAGAACAGCACAAGTCAAAACAAGTCTAAAATGATAACAAGATGCAATTTAATGCATTCTAAATGAATCTAGGTCAATCTAGGCCAAAGTCAACTCTTGGTCAACTCTGGTCAACCCTAGAAGTCAAACTAGGTCAACTATGGTCAAACTAGGTCTAACAAGTCTAAATTGGTCTAACTAGTCTACATTAGTCTATACTAGGTAGTACACACCACTACAAGACTATGCAAGCCTGAACCAAGCCTATCCCAACTATATCACAATATCATAATCTAGATATATGCTATATAACTAGCATACATTCAAACATGTCTAACTTATTTATCAATATACATTATATTTAGATACATTACATTAGGCATTCAATATTACATAGATATACATATGCTTATTTTACATACATTACACCATATATATATACATATATATGTAGGCTACCTACATTGTATATACATTAACTTTACATATATACATTACATACATATATAGATATTCACATATTATATATACATTGCATATATTGGTATACACATATTACATATATTCATGCTTATGCATATAGAGAGAGGGACGGCATGTGTGTGTATTCATGAGAGTGTGGTGTGTGTGAGTGACAGTGAGGAACTATTCTGAGAACAGTGAAGGGTGTGTGTAATTAGGCTAGGTGAGTGTCAATGGTACATGGTGTATAGGTGTGTAAAAGCATGGTAAAGGTGTGTGTGTAGGTGACAGTTGTGTGAGAGATGTGTGTGTGTATGAATGATGAAGAGTGAATCATACACAGTGTGTGAGAGTGGGGGATATCCAGTGTACAGAAAATAGAGTGTGTAGGTATGACTGTGCTCAATTGGAAAAACAGGAAAGGAAAGGAAAAGGATCAATACATGAACATTTCAGTTTCAGTTTTTCCATTGGAACTTCAAATTCCCATTTCAAATTCAATACACAACCAACCAACCCCAAAATCAAACCATAGCAAGATTATAAGTAGGAGAATAACATTGGGGACTTAAACCAATATTTAACAGCAAGTTAAAGGGTAAAATAGACTGCCAAAGTTCAATTTATTAAACTGGAAAATACAGAAATGTATATGGTATCAGGAACTTAGGGTCAATGCTAAATGAGATTCGAAATCAAACTAGAATGCAAAATTAAAGGTTGGTAATAGGTGTCACATGTGTGAGTGTACTAGGGAAAGCCATTCGTGTCCACTAGAGTGGACACGAAGTGTCCAAACACAGAAAAACATATGTATAAGAAAACTGTGAAATATCAGGCCTCGTGCGGCCATGTCGAGCCGCATTGGACTCGATGCACAACACGAGAGACCATGTGCTCGAGTCTAGTGTTAGACTAGTTCTAGGTGAGTGTGTCAGTGTCCACGAAGTGTTTCCATGATGTGTCTAGAAGGGATGCAAACAGCGTATCAGAGCCTATTCAAACCCGAATGAACCATCCGTCAAAACCAGTACAGAGTCTCGTGCGTGTCCGACACGACACGTGACAACTCGAGGCTTGGGGGCCCTCGTCTCAGTCACTACCCCCACCCCCTCGTCTAATCCTAGCTCGCCACGTGGCCTGTGCAACGAGCACGATGCCACGAGCAGCAGGGGATAACAGTAACTGTGTGCGGTGTCCAAACCCACGTGTGCACATGTCCAAACCGACACGATACGACACCAAAAATACCTTAGTCCATCAGAAACATGTAAGCCACACTAAAATAAAATTTCCTATTCAGAAACTTTCTAAAAATTAAATCGAAATGCCCTTTGGAATATTTCATCAAACACCTAAACCCATAGGCTGATACGTGTCCATTTAGGACACGAATTGGACTCAAAATCCTACATAAATCTAGGGTTAGCTAGGGGACACTAAGATCTAGGTCATTATGCAATAAAATTAGCATCTAACAAAGAGTTTTAGGAATTTACCTATTGGTATGACAACTCCTCAAAAAGCTCCAAAGAGGGATGTCTCCTTGCTCCCCAAAATTCACCAAATTGCTATGAAACTGAGAATAAAATATACCAACAGCAAGAAAACCTAGATTAAAACCTATTGCAATTTGTTTTAGGGAAAAAGGAAATAAAAATAGATTTTTTTAGGAATTAATGAAGTTGGTACATACCTCTCTTTCCAAATAAAACTTTCCTTAAGAGGCTAGCCCTAATGGAGGAGACTATTTATAGGAGGATTCCCAATGCTAGTATTGGCCGGCCACACCAAGTTAGGGTTAGGGTTTGGCTAATGGCTAATGGGTTGGGCTTAGTTAAAATCTATGGTTCAAAACCACAAGTCATGACTTGTGACCAAAAGCCTTTCTATTCTAACTTGAGTTTAATGACTAAACCATAGGTTAACTCTAGCCTAACTAGGGTTACATGACCTAACCAAGTCCAAACACAACTAGGGTTAGCTTCTAGGTTAGCCTACCAAGTCAATGCTAGTCAAAGTCAACCTAGTCAACCATCATTCAAACAATTCCAAAATAAATCCTAAAAATTTCCATAAATTCAAATAAATTATAATAAATTCAAATAACCTTCAAAATGACAAAAAATCCCCAAACTAGAAATGTGGTAGTGATATATGGACTTTCTTTGTCCGTGGCATACTATTTACTAAATCCATCGCGGCTCATGCCTTAGACATGAATGGTTCTCTAGGCGATGCTATCGCTCAAGTCATATACTTTATACGACGAGCCTTGTTCTTGAGGGACTACGCGACTTGATAATCACAGATAGAGCGGGACAGTGCTAGAAATGGCTTAGATCGGCCGACATAACTTTGCCTAACTTATTTTCACAATGACTTGACGAGCAAAGGCTACGCCAAGTTTCACATCGAGGGAACATGTCGTGCACGTGTCCGACTTGAACAACCATGTTCTCGGGTGCCCAGACTTAAGCCAAAAGCCGTACAAGATGACTTAACCCACGGGATAGTCGAGGGCTATACCAAGCCTTGGACGATGGGACCGTGCATGCTTTATCAAGCATTCATGCGAGAGACACCTATGACTTAGTCTAATTCGAGTGTCGGGGAAAAATGACGAGATCGTGCATACTTTATCAAGCATTCAAGCGGACGACGCCTATCACTTAGGCCACGTTCATAACTTCTTGGCAACATAGACCAACTCTGCTTCTCCCAAGCCACGGGAATGAAGGATTCGAGTGTTACTTTGAAAGCATGTGGAACACCCTTCTAAGACGGCCGTGGTACCTTTTCCAAGTTTTAGCATATTTCGACCCGTCAAAATTATTTCCTTAGCTATGTGCTTTCGTAGCTTTTATATTAACCTACTTGTGCAAGTTGAAAACATGCAATTTATTATGTGAAGGCTAAGATGAGGTGAGTTCACCGAAACTACCCCACCTGAGCGAGGAGTCGCCTCGACCGAGCGAGTCTTCGAGCAGTCGTTGCAAGGCTAAGTCCGAACGCCGTCGGCATTTAATTCCTTCGATTGACTTTGCGGGATGGGGCACTACACTCGTAGACAATAATTTGCTATATTTTGATGACTTTGATCTTGACACATTTTTCAGTGTAAGGTGGGTCCAACGGTAGACGCATCTTGATCCGAATTACCATTTTGTCCCTGTGTCCAGAATTGGACTTATGAATAGTCTATCCTAGCTATTTAACTTATTCTGGGAACGTTGGTGATGTTTATTTCAGCACTTGGCGACATTCATCGAGACTCCTATGTTGCTATCTTTCTTGGACTTGACGATTTGTCTGCAGGACATCATCGGCTCACTTCTTCACCCAGGGCAAGATATCTTGTCATACTTGTATTGTTTACAATATTCATATTTATTCTTGTATTGTCAGTTGGTGACATTAGTAGTTTGTTTCCAAGGATGACTTGGGTTTTAACGATGATGGCATCGATGTTATGGGTGTGTGCGTGTGTAACTTAGATTTAGTCGACATACCCGAGATGGAGAAGTTATCCCGAATAACTTTTATGGCTTGACACGAGATATTACATGACACCTTGAGTGAGGATCATAGCATTGGCATAAACTTACGCATTCGACTGATCATCGGTGTGGGCAGTTCATGTGTCGTTACATGTAGAGTTAGATGGTGTCTAAGTTAGAGACTCGCATTGAGATATGGATTTTCTGAGTCGTGGATATGACTTGTACATTTTCTGGGACGGGAAAGACAACTAGTAGGCGTATGGGATAGACAGTTACATTATGTTATGTTAGCCTCAGTGGGGACCCTGTTATGGGCATGGGTACTTACTAGTGGGTATATCCGGTAGTGGCCACTAGCTGCGCGCTAGGTTCGGTCGAGAGGTACGCTAGTATTGTTCTAATCGGCTCGTGATCCGACCCTCGGTCCGTGTTCCGACGCAAATCCTTTGGCTCATGATCCGACGTCGGCCCATGCTTCAACAAAATTATTTTCACCTACCCATATGCCAAAGGTTGTCTTCAACATGCATTCACATAGACTGGTTAGTTCGTATAGCTATGTCGGACTATATCATGGGACAGTGTCTTATCATGGATTAGTATGCCATCCTTTGATCATGAGTGGTCAGAGATATGGGTTGCTGATTCATGAATGGATGTTGGACTTCGTTGTGATTCAGGTTGATCATTTATATTTAGTTCACATTATGGCATGTATTTCTATATCTTGTTACGTTCCTCTGAGGACCTGGTGATCTCTCCAGGTATTCGCTGAGCAGTTAGTACAAAGTAGCTAGGCAGGTGCTGCATGATGCACCGAGGTCTCAGGTATATATTTATATGTGTTCTTGCTATTTTCATTTACTCCTTCCAGCTTATATCTTCATGCTGTATTTGCCTTATGCTGCTAGGTAGCCTATTATTACCAAGCTTATTCTTTTCTCGAGCTTGTTCGAACATTTATATTACTAGGTGGCCAACTTTAGTATATTATGCTCATTTCTTGGTATTCATTTTTTTACTGTGGATTGAGATGTAAATGATCAGTTACTCTTAGTTACCCCTTTTCAGCGGAGTACGTCCAGGAATAAGTCCATTAAATTGGGAGCTTACCCTAGATCGCATTAGCTTGCATGGTCGCGCTCAGGTTCCTATATATTTTGGAACTGGGGCGTGACAGTATGTCTGAGTCTTTTTTAGGTATCTCATAACCATCTTCACAGCTTTCCAGTGCTCCACATCAGGATTGTCGTAAACCGACTCGGCATCCCTACGGCAAAAGCTATGTCAGGCCTTGTGGCAGTAGTCGCATACATTAAACTCTCGATGACGCTTGAATACTCCAACTATCTGACGCTTTCCCTTGGATTTGGCTTCAGCTTCTTGTCACACCTATACGACGTATCTATCCCTGGAAGATTTTGATACCCATAGCGTGTGAGCATCTTCTCAATGTAATGAGACTGTAACAATGTCACTCCAAATTTTGTTCGGATGATCTTTATCCCTAGGATAACATCAGCTTCCCATAAGTCCTATGCTGAACTTAAACGAGAGAAACTTCTTTGTCTTAGTGACACTTGCTAGATCTGTACCCAAGATCAGCATGTCGTCCACGTACAAAAAAACGACAACCCCTCTTTCGTCAGCGAACTTTGTGTATACACATATGTCCGTTTCGCTGACCCTGTAGCCGTTTGATTTTATGACTTTATCAAACTCCTCCTCATGCCACTTCTTAGGAGCTTGCTTCAGACCATACAAAGATTTCACCAACTTACAGACTTTGTCTTCGAAGCCCTTGACGATGAATCCTTCTGGTTGCTACATGTAAATCTCTTCAGTAAACTCACCATTCAGAAAAACAGTTTTAATATCCATATGATGAATAGCTAGCTTGTGAATTGCACAGGAAAACAGTTTTAACATCCATCTGATGAATAGCTAGCTTGTGAATTGCACTTAGAGCAATCAACACCCTAATGGTCGTCATCCGTGCTATTGGAGATAAGTGTTAAAGTAATCAATCCCTTGCTTCTGAGAAAACTCCTTGGCTGCCAACTTAGTCTTGAACTTATCAACAGTTCCATCAGTTTTTATCTTCTTCTTGAAGATCCATTTACATTCGATTGGTTTTGCTCCTTCAGGCAGATTAACTAACATCCATTTATAATTAGATGATACAGAGTCAATCTTATCATTTACTCTTTCTTCCAGGAGATCGCATCTCTGGACTTCATCACCCCTCAGGCTCAACGTGATGGATGATAACGTTTATCTCTGAAATCTTTCGTCCTTCTCACTCACTTTGCTTACTGCTTAGCGAATACTAGTTCAAGTGTTGTTATCAACGACAACCACCTTTTGGACTCCTACTTCTTTGAAAGTACTTGCTCCTTCGGTTCCAACAATATTCCCCAGAATATTTGCGAGATAATGTTTTTGTCCCTAGCAGTTGTCTTCAAAAAATTATGCCTCGCAAGACTCAATGATATGATTGATACAATATCAAGTAATCTCCGAGCATAGCTTACAACAGCTAATTTCAGAATTACTGTCTTCTTGGTCTTCGTCCCTGACTTCTGAATCATAATATCCAGAAGCTTCAAGTACACCAGACACCCCCACACTTGAATGATATTCAAGTTAGGTCTGACCTTGAACCAGTGCTGATGAGAATCATAGTCATATATACGAACGGTACTTTATTCAAAAAAATAAACGTAGCCGTACACGCAATCTATCCCCAGAAGCATATTGGAAGAGCCGTAGTATAGATATCATAATCTGTAACGCCCCAGTTCCAATATACGTAGGACTAGGAACGTAGACATGCCAGCTGTATACATACGAAGTACAGGGGCCTTGTATGTATACATAAGCTATAAAATGCAGTAATCCAAGACAAACTAAATCTCATCCATAATAAAAATAATAATAATATAAAAATTAACTTGAATATTTATGATACAATCGTTGGGCGGAGACAAAGTCCACTACCAACTATCTCAATGAAAGAAATGTACAAGAAATCGATCGATAAAATAGCAAGACGAACCAAGAGCAATCGTCTTTGAAGGAATGGAGAAGACCACGGCCTTGGCTAGAACACCTGCAGCGAATCACGAAAGCACACACATAGGGAATAACCAGGTCCTCAGACGGACGTAGCAAGATACAGGAAGAACAAGCTAATATAAACTGTCAGAATAATAAAATAATATATAAAAGACTATTCTAGTCACAAATATGCAAAGGAGATTCTAACCGCCTAATGTACAATTTAGAGGACAACTTTCATGCGCATGGGTGGGATTTTAGGCTATGTGTACGTAACTGGCATCCAGACATCTGTATTCGGCCATAACGTCCAAAACGTCAGAGGGTATCTGCAAATAAATTGCCACAGTTCTATCCGGAGACTGTGGTTTACCTGTTTGGATTCCTATACGCACTAACGACTGTCCTTCCCCAATATTTCCTATACTGTTCAAGTCATGTCCATGGCTCGTCCAGTTTTGTAACTGCTTGAGTCCCTAAAACCCTAGTTTTAGCAGTTACGATCATCTATCCGTCACACGACTTTAGAGAGGGCCAATCCATAAGTCGTGCCCCTAGCAACATGTCTCAAATCATGTAGTATGTGTGTCATGGCCAAGGGAGATATAAAGATATCCCCCAACAAGAAGGTAGTCTGCTAAAACTAAGTCATGCATAAAATAAAGTAACGACTAATAAAGTTGCTTGCACCCAAGTATGGCTTGGACGTGCAGTTTATAACAAAGGAAACTAACAATATGAAACAAAATAAATAATACAGAAAATAAATAATTTGACAGTTAATTAGCAAGGTATACTTGCCTGTTGCGACGCCTGGTGAGCTGCCTGGTGTGGTGAGATGGTCATGATGGCACAAAATCCGACTTCAATGTTACAACTATGCAAAGTGGCCTCTGATGATGGCAAGAACTGGTCTATTGGGTCCAAGATGGTCAGACTAGTTTGGGTCGACATAAGGTAGTACGAATTTGGCGAAGGAAATAGGGAAGAGGGGTCTAATCATGGACATGAGGATTAGCAAAAATTTTTGAATATATGATGTATATCCGATTTCAGAAAACCATTTAAACGCAAAATTCTAACTTTTGAAATTATATTTTGTAGGTCAAAGGCTATAGATAAGATACTAAGAATAATAAATATATTTTCCAAAAATTGTTTTAGGTAGAAAGCTATAATTTTGTAAAAATAAGTAGTTGAAAAGGCGCTAAACTTATTGTATAAATATATATATATATATATATATATATATATATATATATATATATATATATATATATATATATATATATATATATATATATAATTCTACTTAATGAAAGATACGTATAATGTATAATCATAATAACAATAACGATAATATTTACATATATTTTGTGAGTACTAATATATATACTAGAACGTAGAAAATAATGATAATAGCTTTTAGAAATTTAATATATCTAAAATACTTAGACATTCAGGTGTCATGTATCAAAGTATAACATAATAATAATATTTAAATCCCAAGCGTGATAGATTTTAGTAATACTAATAATAAAAATATTATAATAAGAATACTAATTATAATAATAAGAAAAATAATACAGAAGCTAGTTGTGATAATAATAATAATAAAAATAAATCTATAATAATAAATAAAAATAATAATAATAGTAATAATAATAATAATAACAAATACTTAAAAAAATTAATAAACAAAACAAAATAAAATACAAAAACAACAACAGAAAAAAAAAGAAACAACCCATTACTAACCTATACAAAGAAACAAACCATTACTAAACTATATAAAGATTTACTGCAAAAAAATAAAAAATAAATAAAACTAAATAAACAAAATAAATCAAAGAGGAAGCAGTCCATTGTTGTTGTTGTTCCTTTGTTTCCTAATGAGAATAAAGAAGTGACAGAGAGAGAGGGGAACATTTCCAAAGAGGATTAAGAAGAGGGGGAGAGAGAGAAGAGGGAAGAGGATGAGAGAATCGAGAGGCAAGAGCGAAAGAGAGAGGTGAGAGCGAGAGATGACCGGAGAGAGAGGGAGCGGCGTTCGGAGGAAAGGGCTTAGAGGCCGGCGGGCGGGCGGGCGCTGGGACGGCGACGGGCGGCGCGGAGGAGATAGGGGGCGGAGTGAAGAGTGGTGAGCGAGCACGGGGCGGCGAACGCCAAGCCGGAGGCTCGGCGGCAAGGGGCGGATGGGCTGAGGCTGAGTAGAAGCGGCGATCGGAAGAGGCGCGGCCTCCATGGTCGTAGGGCAGGCGCGCCAGGTCGGGCGACAGCGGAGATGCGCCGGCCGCGGCGGCTTTGGGTAAGGGTTTTTTCCTTTTTTTTGGTATGAGTTCGGTGGTGGTGACGATGGGTTGGTTGTGGCCGGGGCGGAGGCGGTGGCAGTGACCAGCCCAGGACTCGGGCGGTGGTCGCAGGTGGTTGCGGTGCACTGGTTAGGGGCGGTCGGCCGATGTGGCCGGATGTGAAGGGTGTTTGGGGTCGGCGACCAGGGTGTTGGTGGTGGTGGTTTATGGCCGGCCTGGGTCGACATTTGGAGGTGGTGGTGGGAGCGTTTACTGCGGCGTGGCTGGGTTGGAGAGATGGTGTCGGCGGTTACGGAAGGAGTCCGGGTGGAGATGGGTTGTTTGGTTGACTATTCACAGGGAAAGAGGTCATAGGGAAGGAGGATACGATGGAGATGGCTTGAGCCGAGCGTGACGGCCGATCGCGGGATCTGTGACTGGCCACTGAAAGCTGGTGATAGATAGACTTAGGCTTAAGGCTAGGGTTAGGCTTTGGTGGTGTCGGGATGTAATTGGGATGGTGTTGGTTGTATCCGACGCGGAAAAGAGGACGTAGAGATGTGTCCGGGGGTGTCGGACACGATGATTGATACATGTAAATGTAATAAAAAAATTTATAGTGGATGGGAAGGCACGGACATGGACACGATGCACCGTTAGTTGTGGAAATTTGGGGTTGTGGAGTTCATGGAAAAAGTGGACAAGTACCTCTCCTTTTATAGGAGTTGGGAATCCCAGTTTGATGTGAACTAGGAAAATATTTTAACCCTTTTTGATAGATCGTATATTTATTTAAATAAATCCAAATTTATTCGATCAAATCCAAATCCAAATTCAATTTCAAATTTAACTTTAGATAATCAAATTTTAAACATAGAAATTAATTAAACTATTTAAATTAAATTCATAAAAATCAAATCAAGATTTTAAATTACCACAATAATTTCAATTATATTTTCTAAAAATACTAATAATAATAATTTTCAAAAATCACCATAATTATTTAAACATCAATATGAAGTAACTTCAAAAATAGCCTTTTAACAAATTGAGATAAAATAATTAAACAAAATTCGAAATTTCAAATTATACATACGCGAAATAAATTTCACGTACTCGCATGCAAATAATATTTTACGTAAAACTTATTTTTAATTAAAAGCTATTTTAAAATAAAGCCAACATAATCATCATAACTAATTAAATGTTAAATTAAACAATTTTCAAAATAGCTTTTTATAAATAATAAAAATATATTAATAAATAATTTCAAAATTCACAATAAACTTAAATATTTGGAATACATTTTTACAAATAAACAAAACAATTAGTTTTTGAAAAATATCAAAGTGTACAATGAAATAAATTTCATGTCACTCGCACACAAATAGTCTCTTTTGACATAAGGCAATAGTTTTTCTCAATTATCATTTATATTTGTATCATAAAATAAAATTGCCTTCTTTATAAATAAAAATAAAGGTTTGGCAATCTCGACGCGACACAATAAATAAAAATAAAATACATATGAAGAATTCTTTTAATAAAATATTTTTATATATAAAAATATATACTATCTCGTAATTTCGCACGCTACGTACAAATACGAAAAATGTGAACTTGTACGCGACGTACAATTACGAAGTAACAATAAAAAATAAATTCCAAACTAAAATTAAAAAATTAGTAAAATTTTGGGGTTTTACATAATCTTTAACAGCGACCTGATCTTTTTTTTTTGATACTCCATGGATTATAGATACTACAGAGCAGTCGTTTCATAGCCAATTCCATATTCATAATAGAACGATGCGAATACAACAAAAGATACTCTCCGCCTTGATCAATCCTGAGTAGTTGTAGACCGGTTTAACATGCAGCTTCAGCCCTGAAGTCACTGACCTTCTCGAATGCTCCATCCTTCGACTTGAGAAGACATGCAAACATGCACTTCGAGAAACACTTCAACCCGGCCTCCGTGGAGAATTGATAAAAGTCACAGATATCTGAGTGTACTAACTCCAGGAGAACCGTAATTTAGTTCAATCGTCTGAGAAGCTTTCTGACCTGTCTTGTCTCTGCACAGACCTCAAATCCTTTCACCTCCTTACCCCCACATTCTGGAGATAAGGCTTAGATATGACATCTTGAGTCTGCTTCTATCATAGAACAACTCTCAGTCCATTCAATGAAGTAACTTCATCACCACCAGTAGACGTTCGAACATCCCTTCAGTACCGAACATCTTTTCGAAGCATGTTTTTCGCCAAGAAATTTTCATCTGGCTAGTACGAATGTCCATCTTTCAAGTATGTATCAGACAACAGACTTTCTGAGATCAGATCTCCGAAAATCTCTGGTACGTGCAACACCCATTCTAGTGTCCTTGTCGGTGGTTAATAACCACTGTCTCGATCTTCAGAACTTCTGCTAGATATATGTTCGCCATTGAGACCTTTATCATAACAAGGCTCGTCCTCGGTAAACAAGTCCTTCGAGAGCACACGTGGTCAGATGCACTAGTGTCCGACCACTAGTCAGCTATCACGTTAGATAACTCAACCTGTGCAACAATAGCAACCAAGTTAAGTAATCAAAACAACCAAGTTTAGCCATACCTACTATTTTGGTTTGGGCTTGGCCCTACAATCCTTGTTAAAGTGGCCCTTCTTACCACAGTTGAAGCAAGCCCCATCGCCCTTAGGCTTTGGCTTAAATTGAGCTGACTTCACCTTCAGCTTGTGAGAGTCCTTAGCTCTACTTCAACATGAATCTCTACAAGAGACGTTCAAGTTCCATCTTCATCTTCTTGTGATGCATGTCCGCGATGATATTTTTCCACCCAGGTGGGAGCTTGGCGATAATGCCCCCAACGACAAGTGCATCGACCAAGGGCATGCCGTCATTGTCACGACCCGCACCCACTGTTAGGGTACGAGAACGTAACGACGCCCAGCCTACGCCGCAGTGTCGGCGGTAGAACGCTGTCCTAGGTCACAACATCTAACAATATAATGCTAAGCAGTTTATACTCCCCGAATGGGGGTGACATAGCAGATACAGTCTCAATCACATCTAAGGTAGAGCATAATAAAGATAGATAAAACATAAAATCCAAAAGAGATACAGGAGATAGAAGTCTAAATGTCTAAGATACATAAACCCATAAATACATCTCAAAACTCAAATACAGTAATCCACAAATCAAATACAACTCCAGACAAATGAAATAACTATCTAAACAACCTCTAAAGTGTCTCCTCTAGGCTAGCAGGCAACCTCCAGGCTATCTGTAAAATTTATCAACAGGTCCAGTCAGGACAGGAACGAGTACAAAATATCTCACGCAGTTCATATCGAGTTAGGAAATATAAAGCATGCAATAGAGTAAAGTACATGAAACGCTGAAAGAAGAAGGTATATGAAAAACAGTAGAGATTTGATAACAGGAAATATCTAAATATGATAAGTAAGAACTGTAAGGAACATGTGATTTAGAGTACAATATGGTTATGTAAACGGGCTAGGATAATGCAATGGTAACTCCATTGTACGTGGGTGTACAATCGACATATACAATAGTTATACAATGTTGTACAATAGGATTTGAGTACATAACCAATTCTACTCCCCCTCCCCAATCAATACACAAGGATCCACTCCAGTTACATTATCTTATACAATAGTGTACAATGTTATACAATGGATGTATAATATTATACAATAGATGTACAATATTATACAATAGTTGTACAATGTTATACAATAGTGTACAATGGTCTATCCCTGAAACTCATGTGATAATGAGAGTACAATATGCACAATGAGTATACAAGGATATGGATATTCAATAAATACAATATGTAAGTGAAATGCACATAACAATATGTATTTAGTGAATACAAGAGGATAATATCTCAAAAGAAGATTCATATAGTACCAATCCGTGATAACAATCGTGTCAGCATCAAGTACAGTAATCTAGAGCAAGAATGTAAATCCAGACAAGTATGAAACGGTCAGAGAATGTACTCGCCTGCTATCTGAATGTCCAAAGAAAATGTACTGTCCGAGGAGAGGTGTTTGGCTCCTATTTAGAACAGCACAAGTCACAACATGTCCAGAAGGGTAATATAAAGCACTACAATGCATTCTACATGAATCTAGGTCAAACTAGGCCAAAGTCAACCCTTGGTCAACTCTGGTCAACTGCACTAGTCAAACTAGGTCAAACTAGGTCATGTCCTAACCTAGCAAGTCTTACTAGGCCTAACCAAGACTATCCTAGCAAGCACACATCAATACAAGGCTATACAAGCCAATATACACCCAACTCTATATAGCATGCAATTATTCAATACTCAAATAGGCAAGAATTCACATTAGATATACACTAGGTAATCTATTACTTTAAGCTATACATGTCTACACATGTATATATTGGTATTCAACATTAGGTCTATAATCATGGCATTTCAATGGCTATATAAACTTATATATTACAATACAATATGCTACCATATATATAATATACATACATAGCTAAGTTAACTATATTCATAAATACTTATTTAAGAGGCTATGTGTGTGTATGTGAACATGGCAAAGGGGCAAGTGAGGGTTAAATGGGCATACATAGTGTATACATATCAAAGAGTGTCAAAGTGTCAAGTGTGATAGTGTTAACATAGTGTAAGGGGTACATGAGGTAATATAGGATTTGTGTTAACATAGAACATTACATCTCATTAACTTGTATATTGCATACATTACATCTATTATTATATTACATTCATGCTTGCATTCATTTATCATTCATTTATTCTCTTGCACTACTATATGCACCATACATTACATACTATGGAACCTACATATTCATTACAAGCCATACTTATACATGCTTACATTAGATAGGATACTTACACCGTATACATAATTTATTTAACTATTTACTCATGCTTGCATTCTCTATTTAGTTACATAATGTATATACATTAACATGGGTTAAAATCAAATAGAACGTTATATTACGCACAAGGGTGCACAAAATTCATATGCCGAATAGTAACTCCTACTAATAATCAATACTGTACCAACTCAGCATGAATTAAAATCTAGGATTAAAGTATGTTATAGATCTATGTGTTAGCTTTCCGAAACTTCAAACGGATCGCATTTTCGTTTCCGGAAACTCCCGGAATCGCGAAAACACCGAGAACGCGTTTGTCTTTCGTACAGCTGACACTCAAATAATTCTCCAGAAAGTTACAGAAAGAATTAGGCTTATTAATACATGTTTTTGGAAAGCTAACTTCAATACGCTTCTTTTTAAAAAAGGGAGATTAAACCGAACTTTGAGCTAGAAGTTATGACATTTCTAAGTTAGGGCTGAAATTAAAAACGTGGATAAAAATCATGACGGATTTAGATAGTTTGAGCCAAAAGTATACACAATATATATCCTAATTATCCACAACAATAATAGCAATAATAATATGAGGAACCACACTCACAAACTTGATTATATAATCATCATGAACCATTTATTACATATATAAATATAGATACACTCTCATTACAATATATATATATATATAAATCTACATAAGTAACATGAACACATCCACAACACAAAGGACACTCCTATGACCTCCAAATGGACACGAAATGGACACAAATGGAGATACAACCATGGGGTCATTCCTATGGGTTCAAAATAGACCTATATGCATGAGGAAATGAAAAGAAGAAGGGATTTATACCTCCCGGTAGTTCGAATCGAAGAAAAGCCTTCCCGGAGCGACACCGACACGTAGAGATTCCAAAAGGACACGAACGAGCTCCGAATCCTCCCAAACTTGGGTAGCTTCCTCCTTGGCTAGAATGGAGAAGGAAAGAAGAAGATTTGGTGGCGAAATGGAAGGATTTGGTGGAGAAATGGATGGATTTGGTGGAGAAATTGCTAGGGATTGCTCTCTAGAAATTTGGGGAAGAACAAGAGAGAGAGTGTGGATGAGAATAATGAAATGAACTTGAGCCTATCCTCTCCCAAAGTGGCTGGCCATATGGGGCTATTTGTCCTATTATGGTAAGGTCCAAAATGCCCCCACTAACCTATTCTATTAGTATTAGGAAAGGGCTAATTGGTTGGGGCTAAATTAGTCATTCTAAAGTCTCTAATCACACTAACCTTATCCATAATAATTAGTCTAACCTCTAACTAAAATTAATATCATGTGGACTAAAATTAATATCATGTGGGTCATGCCTAACTAGTGTGTGGGTCCACTAAAGTCAACACTACCCCCGGGTTCCCGTTTCAAGTCGGATTGAGCTAAAATTCGAACCCGACTAAAATAATCCCAAAACAATATCATAAATAATAAAAAATATTTCAAAAAATATTTCAAAAATACAAAATGACAAAAATACCCATGTTTCTGAAAACTGGGGGTGACAAATTTCTTCGAAATTAAAATCAAACAATAGTAAAATGTCAAAATCGCAAGTCATAATTTTAAATAGTTTAAAAATGATTAAAAATCACCAAAGAAATCATAATATGAAATAATAATCAATAAATAATAATTATAATTACAAAATTTCAAAATTACCCTCATTTGGAAAACTGGGTGTTACAATCCTATCCACCTTATAAAAATTTCGTCCTCGAAATTAAAACAAAGCAATCACAGGAAACACATGCAGAAAATAATCTCGTTCAAATACTTTTCAAAAAAATCAGCAATAAAAAATCTCCTTGAGGCACATCAAACATTTGTAAATAAAAACTGATACGTGTCCGATACGGACACAAAACTATCACAAAATCACACCTATCAAAGATCAAAATTAACAATCACCAACGCAATAAATATCAAAATAATTCAAAGAGGTCAAATGCAAAATATCCTTAGGCCAGAAATGACATTAAAATATCATAATCACATGGTTAGGCTCTAGGTCAAACAGTCTCTAGGGTTTCACTAGCAAAACGTCAAAACCACAGGTCATTGATTTAAATAATTTAAAATCACCAAAAATCATATCATGAATTAAATATTATTATTAAAATAATTATAAACACAAAATTTCAAAATTACCCTCATTTGGAAAATTGGGTGCTACAACTCTTCCCACCTTAGAAAAATTTCATCCTCGAAATTAAAATGTCCATACTCCCTCTAGGTCAAACCCCCACAATCAAAGTCCCAGATTAAAACAAATCATGTGATCAAAAGGACGACATACAGGGTCATTGCATACGGTGGTAATGAAAGTCTCATCTAGGTATACTAGTCATGCTAAACCAAGACGATCATAGGGTATCAAACACATAAGAAATCTAGAGTGCTAAACTGGAAAAGATACAGAAATAACAAATCATCAAAACTGTAAGACAGTCTGCCATCCTATGGAAAAGCTGGTACTCATAAAAAAATATATAAAAATAAGAAAGGTAACTTCCAATAATCTAAAAGGGTACAGAAAAATCAATTTCAAAGTTAAAGAATTGAAAGTCACTTGCATTGAAATCCAATCACAAGATATATAGAGAGCGTTAGAGAGGAAAAAGCTGGCATTATGTAATGTTATATGGTTTGTGTGTGTATGGGTGTATGTGAACAGGTTAATATGGTTAGATAGTAGGCATGTGTGTAGACGAAATATACATGAAATTGTATATGAGAAATTGGGTTTCAAAACTACGGCTATCAAGTTACACTAATCATGGCATATTGGTTAAACAATCTACAATACGCAACTTATTTACTCATAACATGCATGGCTAACCTTATACATATATATATAAAGAGAGGTAAAGATTTAGTCATGTATCTATATACATTATAACATGTATGCCTAAGCTCTACATATATCTATCTAGATATATAATCATAACATAGAGAGAAAGGGTTAGGTTACATGACAATGTATACTAAGTTAGGGTGTGTGTGTCCTTGTACAGGGTTATAGCTTAGCATTGAAAGGTTAAACCAGTTTTAGTTCAGCATTTACATGCAAAGTCTGAAAATAAGCTAACATTTAAACAAGTGTAATATTAATATGATGCAGTGATGTAAACATAACTAATAACATAAAATTTATATTTAAATCACGAGTTAAGCCAGAAAAAGCAGAGAACCAGAACTATTGGGGTTTTGAGAATTTAAACATTAACGACATATTAATATGTATTCAGATAGGTGAAAATCAAGTGTAGCATGCATAAGTGTCAGGAAAGTGTCTGATATATATATTCATATACATATTCTCATGTCCCAAAATAAAATTTTAATTCTACGTTAAGACCAACATTTAGATTCCTACCAAGATTGTAAAGTAGGTGATTGACGAAATCAAGACAGTTTTATTATTATCTAATACAAGAATTATAGCAAGAAAGAAATAACGATAAAACTTGTTTTGCTTATCTGTTTAAAGAAGAACCATTTTGAAACCCAGAGCTAAATTATCAAATCCAAGATAAAGTCTAGCAAAATTATCGATTCATTGTATTAAGAAGAAACTCATAGCAAGAAGTTACACAAGGTTTATAAAAACAGCTAACCTACTCCTAAGTTAAAATGAGAAGCAAAACAAAACGGATCAAATAATAAATAAATAAAAATTTTGAAGGACTGCAACAAAAGTAGAGAAAACATGTTCGAAAATATTTAAAGTACAATCTGATAATCATATGCGTCTATCCAAAATCATGGTACTCTAAATCCTCGTCATACCGGTAAGCAAGACTACGATAATCACAGAGTCCTCAACTTATGCACATACCCCTAGAATCATGGTATTTAACATTTTCGCGATGCTGCTAGCTTGGCTGCGAAAACCTTAAATTCCCACACCCGAGAAATATATCCAAAGTCAGACTATATGTCCTCACCATGCTGGCTAATGTGACTATAGAGGACTAGATTCCATAACATAGATGACCTAGCCCATATAATTTCATCTTGCCAAAAATTAAATTAAATCAACAATAAATACCCAAAAATCAAATCAAATTTATCAACAAACATCAAAATTCAAAAACGAACAAAAATCCATCAAAATACAAACTCGGATGCAAGAGCTATCATCAAGATTCAAAATTCGACAATCATCCATCAAAATCAATGAATACAAACTCAAATTCAACCATAATCCATCAAAATCAAATTCAACAACAGAAAGTAAAGATAAATCAAATCAAGGGAAAAGAGTTTTCAAATCGAAGTTAAAATAAGATTCGCAAGGGTCGTCCCAGGAATCTTTCAAGGGTCCTAACTGTGATTGAGTACCTTCAAAATATATCATATTCCTACTGCAGGCTGTAGTGGTACTCAAGTTCGAATACCACTACATAAACTCGACCTGCATGGGCCACCACTAAAAACGTGTCACGACCCGCACCCACTGTTAGGGTACGAGAACGTAACGACGCCCAGCCTACGCCGCAGTGTCGGCGGTAGAACGCTGTCCTAGGTCACAACATCTAACAATATAATGCTAAGCAGTTTATACTCCCCGAATGGGGGTGACATAGCAGATACAATCTCAATCACATCTAAGGTAGAGCATGATAAAGATAGATAAAACATAAAATCCAAAGAGATACAGGAGATAGAAGTCTAAATGTCTAAGATACATAAACCCAGAAATACATCTCAAAACTCAAATACAGTAATCCACAAATCAAATACAACTCCAGACAAATAAAATAACTATCTAAACAACCTCTAAAGTGTCTCCTCTAGGCTAGCAGGCAACCTCCAGGCTATCTGTAAAATTTATCAACAGGTCCAGTCAGGACAGGAACGAGTACAAAATATCTCACGCAGTTCATATCGAGTTAGAAAATATAAAGCATGCAATAGAGTAAAGTACATAAAACGCTGAAAGAAGAAGGTATATGAAAAACAGTAAAGATTTGATAACAGGAAATATCTAAATATGATAAGTAAGAACTGTAAGGAACATGTGATTTAGAGTACAATATGGTTATGTAAACGGGCTAGGACAATGCAATGGTAACTCCATTGTACGTGGGTGTACAATCGACATATACAATAGTTATACAATATTGTACAATAGGATTTGAGTACATAACCAATTCTACTCCCCCTCTCCAATTAATACACAAGGATCCACTCCAGTTACGTAATCTTATACAATAGTGTACAATAGATGTACAATATTATACAATAGATGTACAATGTTATACAATAGTTGTACAATGTTATACAATAGTGTACAATGGTCTATCCCTGAAACTTATGTGATAATGAGAGTACAATATGCACAATGAGTATACAAGGATATGGGTATTCAATAAATATAATATATAAGTGAAACGCACATCACAATATGTATTTAGTGAATACAAGAGGATAACATCTCAAAAGAAGATCCATATAGTACCAATCCGTGATAACAATCGTGTCAGCATCAAGTACAGTAATCTAGAGCAAGAATATAAATCCAGACAAGTATGAAATGGTCAGAGAATGTACTCGCCTGCTATCTGAATGTCCAAAGAAAATGTACTGTCCGATGAGAGGTGTCTGGCTCCTATTTAGAACAGCACAAGTCACAACATGTCCAGAAGGGTAATATAAAGCACTACAATGCATTCTACATGAATCTAGGTCAAACTAGGCCAAAGTCAATCCTTGGTCAACTCTGGTCAACTGCACTAGTCAAACTAGGTCATGTCCTAACCCAGCAAGTCTTACTAGGCCTAACCAAGACTATCCTAGCAAGCACACATCAATACAAGGCTATACAAGCCAATATACACCCAACTCTATATAGCATGCAATTATTCAATACTCAAATAGGCAAGAATTCACATTAGATATACACTAGGTAATCTATTACTTTAAGCTATACATGTCTACACATGCATATATTGGTATTCAACATTAGGTCTATAATCATGGCATTTCAATGGCTATATAAACTTATATATTACAATACAATATGCTACCATATATATAATATACATACATAGCTAAGTTAACTATATTCATAAATACTTATTTAAGAGGCTATGTGTGTGTATGTGAACATGGCAAAGGGTCAAGTGAGGGTTAAATGGGCATACATAGTGTATACATATCAAAGAGTGTCAAAGTGTCAAGTGTGATAGTGTTAACATAGTGTAAGGGGTACATGAGGTAATATAGGATTTGTGTTAACATAGAATATTACATCTCATTAACTTGTATATTGCATACATTACATCTATTATTATATTACATTCATGCTTGCATTCATTTATCATTCATTTATTCTCTTGCACTACTTTATGCACCATATATTACATACTATGGAACCTACATATTCATTACAAGCCATACTTATACATGCTTACATTAGATAGTATACTTACACCTCATACATCATTTATTTAACTATTTACTCATGCTTGCATTCTCTATTTAGTTACATAATGTATATACATTAACATGGGTAAAAATCAAATAGAACCTTATATTACGCACAAGGGTGCACAAAATTCATATGTCGAATAGTAACTCCTACTAATAATCAATACTGTACCAACTCAGCATGAATTAAAATCTAGGATTAAAGTATGTTATAGATCTATGTGTTAGCTTTCCGAAACTCCAAACGGATCGCATTTTCGTTTCCGGTAACTCCCGAAATCGCAAAAACACCGAGAACGCGTTTATCTTTCGTATAGCTGACACTCAAATAATTCTCCAGAAAGTTACAGAAAGAATTAGGCCTAGTAATACATGTTTTTGGAAAGCTGACTTCAATACGCTTCTTTTTAAAAAAATGGAAGATTAAACCGAGCTTTGAGCTAGAAGTTATGACATTTCTAAGTTAGGGCTGAAATTAAAAACGTGGATAAAAATTATGACGGATTTAGATAGTTTGAGCCAAAAGAATACACAATATATATCCTAATTATCCGCAACAATAATAGCAATAATAATATGAGGAACCACACTCACAAACTTGATTATATAATCATCATGAACCATTTATTACATATATAAATATAGATACACTCTCATTACAATATATATATATATATATATATATATATATATATATATATATATATATCTACATAAGTAACATGAACACATCCACAACACAAAGGACACTCCTATGACCTCCAAATGGACACGAAATGGTCACAAATGGAGATACAACCATGGGGTCATTCCTATGGGTTCAAAATAGACCTATATGCATGAGAAAATGAAAAGGAGAAGGGATTTATACCTCCCGGTAGATCGAATCGAAGAAAAGCCTTCCCGGAGCGACACCGACACGTAGAGATTCCAAAAGGACACGAACGAGCTCCGAATCCTCCCAAACTTGGGTAGCTTCCTCCTTGGCTAGAATGGAGAAGGAAAGAAGAAGATTTGGTGGCGAAATGGAAGGATTTGGTGGAGAAATGGAAGGATTTGGTGGAAAAATTGCTAGGGATTGCTCTCTAGAAATTTGGAGAAGAACAAGAGAGAGAGTGTGGATGAGAATAATGAAATGAACTTGAGCCTATCCTCTCCCAAAGTGGCTGGCCATATGGGGCTATTTGTCCTATTATGGTAAGGTCCAAAATGCCCCCACTAACCTATTCTATTAGTATTAGGAAAGGGCTAATTGGTTGGGGCTAAATTAGTCATTCTAAAGTCTCTAATCACACTAACCTTATCTATAATAATTAGTCTAACCTCTAACTAAAATTAATATCATGTGGACTAAAATTAATATCATGTGGGCCATGCCTAACTAGTGTGTGGGTCCACTAAAGTCAACACTACCCCCGGGTTCCCGTTTCAAGTCGGATTGAGCTGAAATTCGAACCCGACTCAAATAATCCCAAAACAATATCATAAATAATAAAATAAATTTTAAAAAATATTTCAAAAATATAAAATGACAAAAATACCCATGTTCCTGAAAACTGAGGGTGACAAATTTCCTCGAAATTAAAATCAAACAATAGTAAAATGTCAAAATCACAAGTCATAATTTTAAATAGTTTAAAAATGATTAAAAATCACCAAAAAAATTATAATATGAAATAATAATCAATAAATAATAATTATAATTACAAAATTTCAAAATTACCCTCATTTGGAAAACTGGGTGTTACAGTCATCCTCAAGTTTCTGACATAACTTGAGAAACTCTTTGACTTGAGGCAATATTATCTTGTATTCCCCAAATCGTATCTTTCAGACCTTTTCGATCACGTGAATCTTATTCCTGTTTTCATTTGCCTTGTAGAGATTCTCTACAGACTCTCAAACATCCTTAGCATGTACTGTCTTGCAATATGACTCTGCCAGAGAGTCCTCCATAAAGTTTAAGATAAGCAACTTGCAAAGGTTGTTATCTATCCTCCACTTGGATTGCAGAGCAGTGGCCTCAGCGACCCTTCGAGCATTTTTACCTTCTGGAATTAAAGGCTCAGGATCTGTCAACATATAGTCTACGCTCACAAGTTAAAGATTAAGGCTGACCTTTCTCTTCCAGACGTTGTAATACTCCCCGTCAACTCTCAAGTTTGTTAAAACTTGTGTCGAGAAGGTTTGCGCGGTTGTTCTCCATCGAATCTAAATCTTGCTTTGAGATGGTTATTCCCGAGGCATAATTTTTGATGGAAAATAGAGAATCAAAATAGTTGTCAAAATAGCAATAACGTTTCGTAGAAACACTTCAAAAAAGGTGCACTACAGAGATCCTTAGAGGATTCTGGGTAACGAAAATCTAAAAAGTTTTTGTTACAACAGCAAAAAAATATAGAGCTTCTTTTAGGAAGGTACAAGTCGAGTTACTAGCAGCAGCAGCGACGAAAGCGTACAAGAAGTTTCTGATTAGATCAGAGAAGAAGAGAAGGAAAGATGAAAGAGAAATGAAGCTTTGCTGGGGTGATCAGATCACCGTTTCTCAAAGCAAGATTCGTTTATATACGATTCGCTTCCAGAAACCAGTAAGTTCTAGAGAACTTCTGGAATGCTCGTCAGTCAATATTTGAGACTTGAACGGGCTTTCTGGACATTACAGACTCCTTTATCTCTCTTCTTGGTGCATCTTTCAAAGGGCTCTATTTTTAGAGTGGAGTGAGACTTCACCTCTACTCCTATCCGATGTGGGAATAAAATACCAATACTCAAAAATGGAGTTTGATATTTTAGATCATCCCAAAATCACCATAGAAGTGTGCCAGTCCACGCCTACCCCCGAACACTCCCGTGTATGCACGAGACATCCTAGAGTCCGAGTCCGCACAACAAAAATTAACTTACATCTTTGTTAGAATTAATCATTTTTTCTTCTAGGAAAATACTCCCACATGACACACACTTGTGCCCCACCACACCTCATGTGCACACCTCAACACAAGCAATGCATTATATTGAGATACTCACCATTTTGTGTAGCCGATGTGGGACTATCTTTACTAGTCTAAAGGCAAAAACCGCAACAATATATATATATATATATATATATATATATATATATATATATATATATATATATATATATATATATATATATATATATATATGTAGCCCAATGATTATATCATATTTTTGAATATGGCTAATCAATTAAGTTTAACATATAACATCACTAATATTCATGTAATTACTATCATGTTACTACTTTAGCTTAGCATTGTCCTAATGTTAGCATTGTCCTAAATGTTCTATATCATATTGCTATGCTTGTATCATATTATTCTGTTTGTCTAACATGTACTTTCAGACATGTAATAAGCATGATAAAAAATGATCAAACCAGGACATATGCAATGAAGAATTATTATTAATGGGCCAAAGACGGTATTATACAAGAAGATTCTCTGAACCGCCCAACAACCTATCCGGGGCCTTGCATCGGGGGTTCCGTTGTCCGGTCAGCAGACAGGGGTCGACGGGACAGCGCCTGTCACGCTCCGCTCCCGCAGGAGCGATCGTCCTCGCTAAGGTATGATGCCGTACGAGCCTAGGTTGCGCCCGTGCAAGGCTAATCCCAGAAACGACCGATTTGAGCTAGGCCACAGAGTCGCACAAAGTGTCTCCATTTACAGCGGAAAGTAAATGAACACAAATTGAAATAAATTCAAACTCTTTATTGATATTCAAGAAGTTTACAAGCAGCACTAGGCCGAGTTTACAAGTCCCTCAAGCACTCTCTCTCTGAAACATAAAAGGCGTGCCAAGTGTCTTACAACATGGAATGATTCATGGCGATGTTCCGATACGTTATGTCCTGTATATGGTGCTTCAGCTCCTTGCAACGCTCCAAGGCTCCAGAGATAGCTCCGCGCCTTAGCACGTTCGAGGAAAGCTCCGCACCCGATGACGTCTCCTGCATCCTGCAAGCAGACTGTGGGGTTATCAGTACATTGTTATGCACTGGTGGGGAGGCTAGCTCGCCCACAATGCTATCATTACCAAACACGTTCTATTTAATTTTGTGAACCGTCTATCATTCATTGTCTTACTAATCTTGCCTTAGGGTCAATTTCATGGCACATATCATAACCTGTCTCGTGTTGCCGAATTCAAGTATCACATGGAAATACATGCACGACTTATCCATACTTACAGTCCGGCCTTCCCTGTCCAAAGTAAACCAAGTTAGTCAACAATTCATAAACATTTAATTTCGAGTGCGTATCCCTGCCTCCGATTCCAGCACGTCGTAGGCACGTCATCTAACTCATTTGCATGAATTACTCTTTATCATTTGGTGTGTTACGTTTCAAGCATGTTTAGAAGGCACTTCATTTAGTTAACTTAGACTACTTGTTTTAATGCAAGGACTTGCACGTGAATTGCCACCAGCATAGCCTACTTAATCTACATGTATGGGTCACTGGCATCATAAACCATTTTGGACATATTCTCTTTGGCATTCTCACCTATCGAAGCGTGATGGCTGGTATACCTTGATAGTCTCTTGAAATGCCTGGCCTTACGTCTCTACGAGTGGCCGAGCCCCTACTCAAAGCACCCCATAAGCCCCATGTTTTGATTTCACCTAGGCCGACCACAATATACCCCCCATCGATCGTGGCACGGAATTCTTCTTCTTTACGGCCACGGTATTCCCCCCCATCGCCCGTGCCGTATGTCCACGACCATTTTGTATTGACTTATCATTTAACTTAACGGCTGTCTTTGAGCCATAGGCTGTCTCCGAGCCATAATACGTTATCGATCAGGTTGGCGTCCGTGCAGCGCGGGTAGCGAGCCCCGTTGTACGTGCTCGTCATACCTGTCGCTAACCATTCTTTCCTTTCTTATCTTTTATTTAATCTTTTTTCTTTCTTTCACTTGTTCGTTCATTCATTCATTCTTCACGTATTCATTCATTTATTTGTTGATTCATTCATTCACTTACTCGTTCATTCATTCATTCATTCATTCACTTATTCGTTTATTCATTCATTCATTACGCAACTTCTCGTGCAGGAGTCGCCTTGGCAACCCATTGGTCCCGAAGTCTTCCAATGTTGATATACTCTACTCGGAACGACTATGTCGATAGTCTTCCGTTTCTTTGTTGTAAACCGTTTATTATTTCATTGTTGAACGCGTCGGAAACTTGAATGTAAGCTTGTGCCTTAGCACGAGCGTAGAGCGCGGTGCGAGAGTTTCTATATTTGCTGAGTTTTTTTCCATGTTCTAAACAAGCATACAAGATAGGATTATTTCCTTAGCTAGGTGTATTGAGTCATTCATTTATTAGCATGTGCGGTGTTGACGCCTAGCGATTCTAGCAATAGTATCCTTATTGTTATGTGTCTAGGCTAAGCAAAGACGGGTTCATCGGAGCCACCCACCTTAGCGATGTTCGCATCGGCCGAGCGATACTCCGAGCGCGCCTTTGAAAGTCTAAGTCTGGATTCATTTTGACGGGCTAATGTAAGCCTTGCATCGATTCGTCATCAGGTCGATGCCAACTCTTCGGGTCGACGGCTCGTTTGAGTCATTGCACTTGCCGTTTGAATCGGCGTTCCGCTAGGGCGGAGCGGGTCATTACATAATACACCACTCAAAACAAGTCTCATCCTCGAGACTCCCTGAGTGCAGGTCATCCTACCGTTCTTTAATCCATGTCGTGTACGTATCTTAACAATTTCTATCGAATGGCTTTACCGCTCGATGGCGTCGAACTATACTCGATACCTTTCTAAGTTCCGTGTCGCATGCGTTTGATCGATTTTATTGAATAACTTTTCATTTATTTTAGAGTTGATGGTACTTATTCAATTCAAGTGTTTCTTCGTCTTGGTTGCTATTTCTTCGTGTCGTGGGACTGAAATGGTCGCACGAGGCACGTTGTAATTCGTCAAATACGAGGGTCGTAGGCTGAGGCAAACTCACTTTCGTTTATCTCGATCATCGAGATTACCCAATTTGCTTCTCAAGCGTCCTTGTCCACGAAATCAGTATGATTTTTTCTTAGCGGGGTCGACCAAGTCTAAGTAATTTTTGTCCGATTCAAGGCCAAGTATTGTACTATCATCGAGTATATCTTCCTATCAATGGTTCAATTCGTTATACCAACTTTTTTTTGTACGATATCGATTCCATATCATTCACATGTTTAGGGCCAAACTCGTTGTCGTTCACGCACACTCCGCTCATACGTTTCGTTGATCCCGAGCCACGCTCGTACTAGTATCAATCCTTTCTTTTAACACGATCTCAATCCCCGATACTTTTCATTCCTTAAGTCTCGTTTGAAATTCAATGTGTCACTTGGTTGGATCGTGTACGCATTCCAGGCCTCCCCAAAATACATGCATTCACCAAATCGTGTGATAGAGAATTCATCATTCTCACTCGAGTCGTATCGTGCACATACTCCGGCGTCCCTAAAATATATACATGTCAGCCGAGTCTCGTGACCAGGATTTCCTATATTCGTGATTCATGCTATCCATCCATGCCAATCCTCAAGATCAATCTTTCGATTGCTAACACTTGAAACAGGGCATCTCGCCTAACCGCTAGGCCATTTTTTTCAAGGCTAAATCAATGTCAGGATTGGAATCATAGTTCCCCAACAATAATGCCAACACTGACCCCAATCCTAGGGTCAAACCAAAGTCGGTAGTACAGGATTTTCTACCCAAGCTCGCGTCACTCAGATTTCTAAACATCGAGCATGATCACCTATTCGCATCAAGGCATTCGTCGTGCAGCGCAACAAATTCGAATCCGTTCAAATCACCAAATCGACATACTTCTTATATCCATTCTAACCAATTCATGTATTCGATCACAAGTTCATCAAGCTTTGACAATATGTTGCGCCCTAATCTCACGCGAGTCCGATTATCCATGGTGGTTCATGAATCACTATGCAACGCTTCCGCGGAATAATTATTCTCATCGGGGCGTAACTCTTGCTTGCTTCCAAACTAATTCATTCTCGATACGCGGATTGGACCTACGCAATCCTCAAATTCAACCATCACGCACGCTTAGTCATTCTCGAGTCCACATTCGCGTCAAACCACAAGTCGATGTATCAAATTTGCCATGCCATACAAGTTCGATCACCTCCGCTGTATGAATCACCATACCAGTGCTTACGCGGAGTGATCGCCCAAATCGGCGTAAAGCATATGCGAGACTGGAGTTGCGCTCGCATAAGAAAGAACGTCAACATTGTGGTTGTCAACGAAGCATATCCAAATAAACATTTTCATTTTTCATCCAAGCCAAGATCTCGGTTTGATAGTCTAACTGTCATATCGTTCAACTAGAAAATCCTCGAGCCACTTCTATATTTTCTGCGACACATTTCAATATCCCGAGTATAGCATCCATCAAAACAATAACATTTGCAGATCGTCATTCGCCGAGTCAGAGTACCCCCGAGTTATCGTATATCGATCTTTGATACGCCTCAATACCATCGACGATATGCGTAACCTGACGATCTTCCTTTGCAACCAATTTTGAGTCGTGTGACTGATGCTATTGTCCGAACTGGATATACCATAATTCCATTCGATTCACTCCAAGATCAAGTTCGATCGCTATTCCTCAAGCTAGTTTCAATATCGTTCTCCAAAACTCAAGTCATATTTTATTTGACCCAATCCGAAATCACAAGTGCCATTCTCTAGTTTCTCGATCAAGACATACATCTTTATTCATCGTTTCGAGTCATTTTCTAACTTGCGTTGCCCATTGACAAGTTGTCCGAACGATATCTCATTCGAGACATTCGAAGTCACGGCCAACTAAGCGTGACGTATTCTAGGGCTTTGCGCGATCGCATCGCCTCATCTCGCCGACATACTCGTTCTATCCGTAAATCCTTTAGTCTCGCTTGAATAACTTCTATGACATCCATACACCACTCAGGGTTCGAGCCACTCGACTAGTCGTCGACACTCATTCTTATTTTTCTCCGAACCTATCACATACACCACTCGGGTTCAAGTCATTCTATAAATCCTCAAAAGATCATTCGATTCCCAATCGATATGTTCAATCGTGCGTTCGCCCGTTCCTCACAGTCTAAATCAAACTTTCGTGCATGCCTAAGCGTGAACTCGATAGCGTTCCTATCGATATACACTCTAAGTGTAGCTTCGTTTCCGATCGAGCGGTACTTGAAATTGCTCGCAACTCGATTGCACCAAAAGTCGAGGTACGCGACACGCGGCACAACTTAGCCAAAAGGCCGTGTGCATAGCTATTCCGTGCAGACTATATTCGAGTTTGCACGCTCACTTATTCCCGTTCGAGCGATAATTGATCTCGCCCGCAACTCGTTTGCACCAGAAGGTCTAGGTGCACGATACTCCGCACAACTTAGCCAAAAGGCTGCGTGCATAACCATCCATTTTGAACTATACTTTGGTCTCGTGTACTCGTTCGCCATTGCCAGCATAAGGTTATTCAAGCACGCCTTGCGTTTGCTAACTTCTAGCATTTTAGTTTTCTTTCGACTTAAGTCCGTCGTGGTTTGGCACAAAGGCCTTCGCCTATCGACCCCGTTCAACTGAGTACTTGTACGAGCTTTTGAAAATATTAGACTTATTGTATGGAACATCCCAAGGCACAATGAGAGAGAGCGTACACTTTTTTTTCTAACGACGAGCTTTCAAAGCTGAGAAATCGATGTGAAGTCCAAGGACGTAAAGCCATGCCCTATACCAATCTGTCACGCTCCGCTCCTGCAGGAGCAATCATCCTCGCTAAGGCGTGATGTCGTACGAGCCTAGGTTGCGCCCGTGCAAGGCTAATCCCAGAAATGGTCGATTTGAGCTAGGACACAGGGTCGCACAGAGTGTCCCCATTTGCAGCAAAAAGTAAATAAACACAAATTAAAACGAATTTAAGCTCTTTATTGATATTCAAGAAGTTTACAAGCGGCGCTAGGCCGAGTTTACAAGTCCCTCAAGCTCTCTCTCTCTCTCTCTCTCTCTGAAACATAAAAGGCGTGCCAAGTGGCTTACAACATGGAATGATTCATGGCGATGTTCCGATACATTATGTCCTGTATATGGTGCTTCAGCTCCTTGCAAAGCTCCAAGGCTCCAGAGATAGCTCCACGCCTTAGCACGTTCGAGGAAAGCTCCGCACCCGATGACGTCTCCTGCATCCTGCAAGTAGACTGTGGGGTTATCAGTACATTATTATGCACTAGTGGGTAGGCTAGCTCGCCCACAATACTATCATTACTAAATACGTTCTATTTACTTTTGTGCACCGTCTATCATTTATTGTCTTACTAATTTTGCCTTAGGGTCAATTTTACGGCACATATCATAACCTATCTCGTGTTGCCGAATTCAAGTATCACAAAGAAATACATGCACTACTTACCCATACTTACAGTCCGGCCTTCTCTATCCAAAGTAAACCAAGTTAGTCAACAATTCGTAAACTTTCAATGTCGAGTGCGTATCCCTACCTCAGATTCTAGCACGTCGTAGGCACGTCATCTAACTCATTTGCATGAATTACTCTTTATCATTTGGTGTGTTATGTTTCAAGCATGTTCAGAAGGCACTTCATTTAGTTAACTTAGACTACTTGTTTCAATACAAGGACTTGCACGTGGATTGCCACCAGCATAGCCCACTTAATCTACATGCACGGGTTGCTGGCATCACAAGCCATTTTGGACATATTCTCTTTGGCATTCTCACCTATCGAAGCGTGATGGTTGGTACACCTTGATAGTCTCTTGAAATGCCTGGCCTTATGTCTCTTTGAGTGGCCGAGCCCCCACTCAAAGCAGCCCGTAAGCCCCATGTTTTGATTTTGCCTAGGCCGGCCAAGATATACCCCTTCATCGATCGTGTTGCGTAATCCTTCTTCTTTACGGTCACGGTATTCCCCCATCGCCCGTCCCGTTTGTCCACGACCATTTCGTATTGACATGTCATTTAACTTAACGGCTGTCTTTGAGTCGTAGGCTGTCTCAAAGCCATAATGCGTTATCGACCAGGTTGGCGTCCGTGCAGCGCGGGTAGCGAGCCCCGTTGCACGTGCCCGTCATACCTGTCGCTAACCATTCTTTCCTTTCTTATCTTTTATTCACTCTTTTTTTTTCTTTCTTTCACTTGTTCGTTCATTCATTCATTCTTCACGTATTCCTTCATTCATTCGTTGATTCATTCATTCACTTACTCGTTCATTCATTCATTCACTTATTCGTTCATTCATTCATTCATTACGTAACTCTCCGTGCGAGAGTCGCCTTGGCGACCCATCGGTCCCGAAGTCTTCCAATGTTGCTATACTCTACTCGGAACGACTATGTCGATAGTCTTCCGTTTCTTTGTTATAAACCGTTTATTGTTTCATTGTTGAACGCGTCGAAAACTTGAATGTAAGCTTGTGCCTTAGCACGAGCGTAGTGTGCGGTGCGAGAGTTTATATATTTTTTGATTTCTTTTCTATGTTCTAAACAAGCATACAAGATGGAATTATTTCCTTAGCTAGGTGCGTTGAGTCATTCATTTATTAGCATGTGCGGTGTTGATGCCTAGCGATTCTAACAATAGTATCGGTATTGTTATTAGTCTAGGCTAAGCAAAGACGGGTTCATCGGAGCCACCCACCTTAGCGATGTTCGTATCGGTCGAGCGATACTCCGAGCGCACCTTTGAAAGTCTAAGTCTGGATTCCTCTTGACGGTCCATTGTAAGACTTGCATCGATTCGTCATCAGGTCGATGCCAACTCTTCGGGTCGACGGCTCGTTTGAGTCGTTGCACTTGTCGTTTGAATCGGCGTTCCGCTAGGGCGGAGCGGGTCATTACAGTGCCCCCGTGGGGATTCGAGGGCAAAGCCCCCGAAAGGTATTCAGATTTCCAGATCTGTTTATCTTTGGACGACCGTCGTCAAGTGAAAAATACGTCTTCAAGTCTGCTCAAATATTTGAAGAAAGGCGTCATCAAAGAACTTTTGGTTTTCCTATTTCATCAATGTATTTTTCATATTTATTGAGTCCGGGAATACGATGTACACTGCATCATACTGGCAAATAGGCTACCCAAGAAACATTTTTTAAAATATCCTTTCAGTTTGAAAACAAGCCCACTTACAAAAGCCCAAACTACCTCCTAACTGTTTGATCTTTTCAAAAAAGCCTAAAAACTAATTTGCAAAAACCCTGACAGAACTCCAGACGAATTCAGCCCGAGTTCGGCCAAAATTCGGCCAAAGTTCGGTTAGTGAACGTGGCTTTTTGAACTTGGTCTCCCTGCTGTTACGGATCCCAACGAAATTTTCTCATTGATTCTGCCCAAATTCTGTCCGAATTCTGTCAAAATTCTGTCTTTCGAAAAGCCGTAAATAGAGAAAGATTTCGATCATTTCAAAACACCAATTCACTTTTATATCTCTTCTCTATAAGCCTACTACTTCTTCCAAAGTGTTCTGAGCTATTCTTTTTCAAATCCCAAGCCAGTTACAATCCTCTAGTCGATTTGCCAGTACGGTACAGTCTAGAAGTTTTAGAGTGATTGTAATCAGAGGCTTGATTGAAGATAGACACTTCAAAATTGAAGTTGGTCGAGTACTGTGGATCAAAGCTCGCGTTGTATAAGTTGTAAGAACTTCGGATGAAAACTTGTGGTGATTTTCCATAGTGGATTCAACTGGAAGCTAGAGTTCTTCCGACTGGACTAGTCCTCCCAAGAGGAAACCAGCATACATCCTTGTATTTGCGTTTGCTCTCTACTCTCTACTCTCTACTCTCTACATTTCATTTACATATCTGTGATATATATATATATATATATATATATATATATATATATATATATATATATATATAATGAAATATATATATAATGTGATCTTGTTACTAACATTTTTAAATAGTGTTTCACTTAACAAAATGCCAGGAAAATTGGCTTTTGAAAATAAAACGAGAAAAAGTACAAGAAGTACAAATTTGATTCTGGAAAAGTATTGCTATGGAAGTCTGATCTGTAAATGATTACTTTGTTCCTTGGACCATACGATGATGATGAAGATCACTGCTTGAAGATGAACAATTAGAAGAACTAAGTCACCAGAAAGGTATCGATGCACTTGGGCACTGATGGCGAGGCCGAATGCTTTCCTGCTTTGCTTCACTCTGTTCTGAAAGAAGGGTTGAAGAAGAATGCTCTGAAGAATTAAAATCTATGAGTTCTAATCTCTCTGTTTTCTCTCCTCCTGTCTCTCTGTCCTTGTTATATGAGAAAAATAAGTCTATTTATAGACTTGGGCTCTTGTGCGTAAAAACTCAGCAAAAGTTCCATCTTTACGCTAACAACTGCCACCCACGACCGAAGCCGTCCTCTGCATACGTTGACACATGTCCCATCATTTCAGTATGAATAGGATGCACGTACACGCGTTCTTCGAGATGTGTGGCATGAAAGCCATGTAGGCAAACCACGTTCCAAACTGGTGAAGAAGAATAGGGCATAAAATAACCCCAATGTACTCTGAGCGTAAAGCAGTAGACTAGGCGTAAAATAGCCCTGACATGGATTTCCCGCGTAAAGTGGTTATTAAATAACCTTGAGCGTAAAGTAGCCCAAATAGACTTTACGCACACGTCGACTTTTGAGCGTAAAAACTCGTATAGTCTCCATGCGTAAAAGAAGCCATACTGTGAGCATAAAGTTAGCTCAGTCCACATACTAAATGACAACATAGGTCTCTGTGTAAAATAAATCTCTTTGAATTCTGTAGTATATGCCATCATTAAATCTTCATGTCAGACTTTGCATTAAATGCAAGACTTGACAGCTTTGTCCAGCGTAAAAGTGGTTAGCCTGACCTAGGCGTAAAACCATTGGCTTGACCCGAGCATAAAATGGTTAGCCTGCTTAGGCGTAAAGTGATTAGCCTCTCCTTGGCGTAAAATAGATCATCTTGAGTGGAATAATCCATCTCTTTGACTCATTCTATGAAGCACTTTTTACGCTCGTACGAGACCCCCTTCAAAGTTTTCAAATATCTTCGAAATTTGAAACACTTTGAACAGAAGCGTAAAAATCAGGATTTGACCAGTCAGCGTAAAATTCGGGATACACAACAGTCATCCACGTAAAAGTGGGGATATCCAACAGTCGGCGTAAAATCAAGAAATAGTGTCGGTCAACACTTAACCATCACAATGAATTTTCTTCTCGAAACTTTTGAATGCCTTTTCACCTCCCCGAGTTTGCATTAATATGAGCAGTTTCCCATAAGGAATATGAAGAGTTGATTTGATTGTATAAATAAGGAGAAATTCTTCATTCTTGCCATTCATCCTCATAGTGACATGGCGCCAAAGAAAGAGATTAACAATGAAGAGGCTTCAAGCTCCAGAATTGATTTTGAGCGAGCACGCAACTTTATAGGGTGCTTTGGACTGACTCCAGCAGTCTTCAGTCGTATCGATGGTGGTCTCTCAACTGCATATGAAGGATCAGGAGATGCAGAAGCGTTTCTTAATCTGATGCGTCGCTCTGGGATTCGCAACATGCACGAGTTAGGTGCCTCCCTTCGTCAGCCCAACGAAGGAGAGAAAAAATAATATTTTTATGTATTGCGACTCTTTTATCTGTAGGGGTCCACTCCCCCCTTTTTATAAATAAAATCTTGATATTGATCTCATCTGTTGGTACATAGAATTGTTCAACACTTCTTTTGACTGCTTCTATGGTTGTTCATTCCCGAGAGGAACAAAACAACACGTGGCATTTGTCTTGTGGTCATGAGCGCCTTTTAATAGGATCTTTCCCGAAATAGGCTTACGCCAACTGTTTCTTCAACCCTTATAAATAGCTGAGTTAAAGAATGTTTTATACATTCTCATTCTTATTCTCATTCTTCTGAAGATAGCTTTTTGCCTCTTTGCAAGAATTCACTCTCCAACAAATGACGATCCATTCTGACGTCGCTCTTCTGTACGCTCGGTCACCAGATATTGATTCAACCATTCTTGGAGCTGAACCATTTGACCTTAATGGTAAGTTTAGTCGTAATCCATTGTCTGCCTTTGATCTTTTTATTGAAAATAGATGCCCACAAGCGTAAATCCTTGACAGATGTAGAATCTTATAAGTAAGATGCACGGGCGTAAAAGCCTTGTTGAATAATATGCTCATGAAACATTAGCGTAAAAGCCTTGTTGAATGAGGTGCACATGAAACAATAGCGTAAAAGCCTTGTTGAATAGGGTGTACATGAGACACTGGCATAGAAAGCCTTGTAGATTAAATGCTCATGAATCACGGGCGTAAAAACATCAAGCGTAAAGCCTTGTTGCCTGTTGAAGATAAAACAAGATGCGTAAGCATCTGTTTTCAGTTTTAATTGACTAATACGCGTCTGACGATACTTCTGTTTAAAACATTTTTTCTTTGTTGTTTTCTGCAGAAGTTTGGCTGAAGAGCTTTTCCAGAACCGGTATTGGCGACTTTGACGTTGTGATGAGCGTTCTTCTGACATCAACATCAGGGAGCTCATGCGCTTTTGACGCACAAATCAGACAACTCAGAACTCTTCGTGGGATAGAAGGGTCTTCCTCTGTTGGTAGGAAGAGCCTTTATACACGGAGAGTTGGATGGTGGAGTCAACTCTAACCCAAGAAATTGGGTAGTAGAGTTCCTTTCACGGCATAACTAGGAATCGTATCCCAATGTTGGATACATTACTATCTCTTTTGAGAGGCCGCCACTCCTCTACCAGTTGTATTGGCAGCAACACGTATTTGGGCTGTCATACTCTGGGATTCTCCTCTCGTCTCAGAGAGAAAACCAGAGTTTGATTCCTACTGCTATGGTTGCCACTGAGGCTCAGACAGCAAGGAATTGACACCAACAACGAATCCGACGAAGAAGATCCAAAGAAGAGATAGATCTCCATTAGGTTATCGTTGTGTGTGTAGAATGAAAATCCAAGATTGTAATAGATTTCTATTATGATTTGTAAGAAATTCTAAGAAATGTAATAGACTTTTATGATTATATGAGAATGGAAATGACAAGTCTTCTATACTCAATGATTTGTATCCATCCAGAGGTAATATAAACATAATAGATCTCGTCTTCTATTTTAAAGCATACAATACTATCAGAGGTAATATGGACATGATAGATCGTATCAACTCAACAGAAAATTAGATTAATATCTATGCAACGGTCAAATGGACATGATAGATAGGAAAAGCAAGCAAATTTAATACTTATTCAGAGGTTATAAGAACGTGATAAATAATAAATCCAACTTTCTATACCAACTGGTAAGATGGAAGATAAAAATTTCTCTCCAAAGAGACAGTAATCAGCTTAACCAAACCTTGGTAGCTGGGGATTAAGAAGACAGATGTCATGAGAGTATACGTCAAATATCGATAAAAGAATGAATGAACCAACATATCTTTCGAAAAAAGAAAAAGGTCAATTCAATTCCATAACTAAATGGATGAATCTGATATAATGAACGAACAGGACTTTTCGGGAATGGAAAGTTATTTTCAATTTCAAAGACCGGTTCATTAACAGATCTCTTCTATAAATAGGCGAAAACTCTTTGTAACATTTCATTCTTATTTCCACTCCTCTATTGGAAATGTCTTCCAAGGATATGCAGCAAAAGAATTAAGCCTCCATAAAGGTTGAGGACGTCATCGAGACACACCCCGTCGAGCCAATTGTGTCAGGCCCAACCGAAGTAGGTAAAAACTCTTCTACGCCCAAGCCACCACAAGACATCCTTGCTTTTTTAGTAGAGCCAGGGAAAACTCCTGAAGAAGAGGCGCTAAGGATGGCTGCCTGCAGATTTTTTATGAACTCAGGCAACGATGCCTTCGAAGCATTGGCTAACTATGTACTCAATAAAGAAAGCAGTGGTCCTTGTCCTTAATCCTTTATTCAGAACAAAAATAATAATAAAAGGAATTTTATTTTCATTCTCATTTTTCTTTATACGTAGTACTTCTTGAGAAATTTGCCATTGATAGGCATCATGAGTAGATCTCCATTAGGCTTTGATAACCGATAGGCGCCATTAGAAAATACGGTCTCAATTACATAAGGGCCATCCCATTTTGCTTAAAATTTCCCTTTGCTTTTGTGAGTCATCACCATCGGTCTTCGAACAGCCAATACTAGTTCGCCAACCTTGAATACCCTCTCTTTAACTTTACGATTGAAAGTTCGAGATATACGGGCTTGATATAGCTCAATATGCTGTTGTGCTTGAAGACGCTTCTCATCCAATCCTTCGAGTTCTTGAAGTCGTAAGCGATCATTGTTCTCTATAGTTAGCTCATTAGCAATAGCTATTCGTAGAGATGGAATTTGGTTTTCCAAGGGAAGAACAGCCTCACATCCATAAACCAATGAAAATGGTGTAAAACCAGTAGGAGTCCGGACTGTTGTTCGATAAGCCCATAAACATTCTCCAAGTTTCTCATTCCAATCACGTTTATTAGAAGAGATAAACTTTTTGAGAAGTTTAATAATTGTCTTATTGAAAGCTTCGACTAAACCATTAGCAGATGGATTATAAGTCGTAGAAGCCAAATTTTGAATTCGATTCTTATCACAGAACCGATAAAATGCCTGACTGGCAAATTGTGGACCATTGTCATAAATTATTCGTCGAGGAATTTCGAAGCGATAAATGACATGATGTTTGATGACGCTGATCACATTAGATGTTTTCACTTCAGCAAGGGGAACTTCTTCTGCCCACTTAGAAAAGTAATCGGTTATAGCTAATATGAACCGATGTCCTTTAACAGAAGGAGGGTTAATAGGACCAATGACATCCATACCCCAAGCTTCGAAGGGCCTAGAGGCTGCTGTAGGATATAGAAATTTAGACGGTTGATGAATAAAATCAGCATAAATCTGACATGCTTTACACCTTCTGGCATAGTCTACAGCATCTGCTATCGTAGAAGGCCAATAATACCCCATTCTTCGAATGCGGTCTTGTAATTTAGAACCCGGTTGATGAGCACCACAAATACCATCATGAGCTTCTCGGAGTGTCTGTTTGGCTTCACTTTCTGAGAGCCAGCATAGTAAGAGTCCATCATATGAGCGACGATATAACATATGTAAAGATAAATTATAATAGAATCAAAATGATCGTCTTTTGATTGACGCAACTTCTTTTGGATCTTCAGGCAAAATCCCATGAACTGCATAATCGATGAATGGAGTTCTCCAATCCCTCTGTTGGGAACTAGACTCTGTAGTATAACTTTGTTCAATATACAGATTATATTCTTGATACCGCATAAATCTCGGTCCAACAAAGTAATTGTATTTTGCCTTCGGATTGGAACAGCCAAATCTGCAGCTAAGCTAGCAAGAGCATCAGCCTCCACATTCTGAGAACGTGGTACGAATTCAATGAAGAATCCTTTGAATGAAAGGACCAACTCGACTACCACTTGATGATAAGGGATGAGATCAGAGTTTCTAACTTCATAAGTCCCTCTAACTTGATTAACAATCAATTGAGAATCTCTATAAGCTTCTAGGAACTTAATATCCAATTGTTTTGCTACTTGGAGACCAATCAACAGAGCATTATATTCTGCTACATTATTGGAGCATGGCTCATTGAGAGAATAGGCACGGTATATGACCATTTTGTCAGGAGAAACCAAGACGATTCCCACCCCAGAGACAATATTGCCTTTAGGTCCTACTCATGATGCTCCATCAAAATATAATTGCCAAATATCATTCTTCAAAGTCATGTTACAATCTACGACTTCATCTGGAATGTCCTCATATAACTTCGATGTTTCCGGTATAGGGTGAGCAGCTAAGAAATCAGCTAATGCTTGACCCTTCACTGATTTTTGAGGTACATAAACCATGTCATAAGGAGTGAGCAACATCGCCCAGGTAGCTAACCTGGAATTAAGAATGCTCGGTTTTTTCATCAATACCCGAATGGGATTTATTCTGGAAATGACATGAATAGTTTGTCCTGTCACATAATGTCTTGTCTTTTGGACGGCAAAAACCAAAGCCAGACATTCTTTTTCTACAGGAGTATACATGTGTTCAGCTCCAACCATCATTCTGCTAAGATATTGCTTGTTCATGACCTATATCACTTTTCTGTGCAAGAAGAGCACCAAGTGAATGGTCCAGGGCTCGAACATATAGCAAGAATGGTCTCCCTACCACTGGAGGTACCAAAATAGGTAGATTTGTAAGGTATTGCTTAATGTCATTAAAGGCTTTTTGACATGCTTCATCCCAGACAAAAGATACACCTTTCTTTAATAGGCGGGAGAAAGGTTGACATCTTCCGGAGAGATTAGATATAAATCTCCTGATATAAGCAATACGGTCCTGAAAGCCACGGAGTTCTTTCAGATTACGAGGAGGACGCATTTCAAGGATTGCTTTAACTTTATCAGCATCAACATGGATACCTTGAGAAGTAATGACGAATCCTAAAAACTTGCCACTAGAAACCCCTAAGAAAGACTTAGTAGGGTTCATTTTCAATTGATGTTGACGCATCAATTCAAATACTGTCCTCAAGTCTTGAATGTGGTCATCCTTTGATCGACTCTTAACAGCAATGTCATCTACGTAACATTCAACTGTTTTTCGTAGATGCTCTTGAAAGATGTTGCTCATAGCCCGTTGATATGTGGCACCTGCATTTTTAAGACCGAACGGCATAACCGTATAGCAGTAAACCCCAAAGGGTGTTCGAAAAGAAGTATGATTCGCATCTTCTGGATGCATCTTGATCTGATTGTATCCTGAGAATCCATCCATGAAAGACATGCGTTCAAAACCGCATGTATTGTCTATCATGACATCAGTAATGGAAAGTGGGAATTCGTCCTTTGGACAAGCCGTATTAAGATCTCGATAATCTATGCAAACTCGGACTTTTTTGTTCTTTTTCATAACAGAAACAATATTGGCAACCCAATCCGGGTGTTGCTCTTCACGAACAAAGCCACATGTAATCAACTTTTTGACTTCTGCTTCAATTGCATCCATCATATCTGGTCTAAAGCGCCGTTGCTGTTGTTTTACAGGCTTGACATTAGGCAAAATATTGAGTTTATGAGTAGCAACTTTAGGATCTAGATCCGGCATATCCTCATAACTCCATGCAAAGATGTCAATATACTCTTTGATCAGTTTTATCAACTCTTCCTTTTCATCTTCAGAAAGGTTCTTACTGATGAATATTGGTTTGGACGTAGTTCCATCTCCGACATCAATCTGGATAACCTCATCTTCTGTAGGTGGCTGTCGCTGTTCAAAACGAAGTTCCCATTGAGTGTCCATTTATTGGGCCCAAGGGTCATTTTTAAATGGCTCGGATTCATCATCAATTTGAACCATGTAAGCTGAAAATACCTGCTCAGATTCATCATATAAGGAACGAGATATATCCGATTCGATGAATTAGATTTTTTCTTGTATATCGTCATTAAACATATGGGACGGATCATATCCCAATCCATGATGAGTCTTCTGGTAAAATGGATCACCACATAACGGGAGTCGTCTACCTTTGCCTTGATTTAGACCTTGCATAGTCTTCAAATCGTATCCCATATTCTGAATGATCTTGATAGATTGTTGACTATATTTGTCAATTCGGATTCTTCTTTTATCTTTATCTTTCAGATCATCTGTCTGAGTAACAGGGATATTTCTAGCCAAGCCAAACACAATTTGGCGTTTGTTTTTCTTATCAGACGGAACCACGAAATAAGATTCTTCGTGACGTCTATAAGTTATACAAGCTTGTGATGGAGCAACTACAGGAAGAAGATAGGAAGAAGATGTTAAGAACTTTTGAGCATAAGGTCCAACATCAACCTGAAGAGGAAAAGAATTTTCCTTATGGTTAATGTATAAAGTTTCTTCTGGTTCTATGTCGCCTTTATATTGATGACTTTGATTATCAGAAGATAAAGTCATTCTTTCGATAAACTTGACAGCCATATACTCGAAAAGGAAATCTTCATTGATATCGAAAAGTACATAATGATCAATATTTCCATCATTTACAATTTGATTGCCATGCGTCGGATTAATCATTAATGGATCATTATCCGTCTTCTGCATAGATTTACCAAGATTGACAATCAATGGTGGTTCTAGATCATTCGTACAAGAAGTACGTCCTTTGACCTTAATCATAAAAGGTTGAACTTGGCTCTTAGCAGAAATATTTACTGATTCCTCAGATAAAACTTGAGTTCTTCCTTTAACCTTGATTATCAAAGGTTGATCATTGACAGATTGGGACTGGATTCGTCCTTTGACTATGATCTTCAAAGGTTGTTCTTCTGGCGGATCTTCATTAATAGACTGATCTTCAGTAGATGATTGATCTTCAGCTATGTCTGATATCTCTTTCACATGCTCTTGTTTATAATGCCTTGAATCAGAAAAATAGGCTTCGACACCCATAAAAGGATTGATATCAGCAAACTCAGTCTTTACAACTCCTTGGGAATCCACATACTTGAAGCATTGGTGGAGAGTTGAAGGCACGATGTTGTGTTCATGAATCTACGGTCTTTCAAGAAGAATATTGTAAGATACGTCTGAGTTGATAACATAGAAGGTTACCATACTTCGCAGATCGCCAATCTGAATCTTCAGACGAATCTTTCCAAGTGGTTTACTCTTGCCAAAGTTGAAACCAACTATTGTAGTAGTAGTGTAAGTCAGCTCACTAGTAGGAATCCTCAGGGGTCTTAGCATACTCTGAAGAATTATGCTAATTGAAAACCCAGGATCAATATAAATCCTGTCAATTTCAGTGGATCTGATATACCCAGTGTAGCACAGAGGCCTGTCATGTTTGTTATGCTTCAACAGCATATCTTCTTGTGTAAAGGTGATATTGGGGATTGCTTCCATCACACTATGACATTGTGGACATGACACTGGTGTATTATCAGGACTCTTGAGTTGAGCCAAGCATAAATCTGCTTGAAGTAGAGCTTCACTCAAAGTCTTCCTGCTTTCTCTAGAAAGACGAAACAACTCAAATATGAATAGTCTAGCCGGAGTATTAGCTAACTGAGCTAGAATATCAAATTTGTAGGGTTTCATCACCACCCCCTGACAGGAAGTAGACTTCAATGGAACGTCAAAGCATACTGCTTTCTGTTTTCCCTTTTCAACCACAGATGGTTTAGCAGAAACAAGAGAAGGTTGAGCTGGTAGTGTTTCCACTACGTCTTCTGCTTCTTTGGAAGATCCCTCATAATCTTTGTGGTACTCCCTTCCGGATCTTGTACTAGTAAAAGTTTCTTCTTCAGACCCAGGAGAAGGAAGTACCATATTACAGGATTTAGTCTTTCTTCCCTTAGCCTTCTTCTTGTAAGGATTGTTATGAGGAACTTCATAACCTAATCCAACAGTAGATTTTTTATTTTGAATCTGTAAAGGAAGTCGTATTCCTTTATTATAATTCAAACCTTCTGCCTTCTGAAAGTCATAGCCCATCTTTTTTATGAGGACAGATTGCTGACTGTATAAATGAATGGTCAGTAGACTTTTAACAAGTGGTTCCACAGAGGAAGAAGAAGAGATCTCTTTAACTACAGGAAAATGAAGAATATATGTCTCTGTAACTACAGGAGGAGAAGGATTCGGAATACGAGGAAAAATCCCTGTAGGAGCTTTTTCATAAGCAGCAAAGACTTGTTGTGCCCGGTATAAAGAAACACTATTCATAGCTAACCACTGCTGATGAGTAAGCTTGAGCTTGGTAGGAGGAGCTAGACTTGGAGGACATATATTCAATCCTCTCAGTCTATTTTCCAAAGAAGTGACATCTCATAAATGATCCGAATCGTCAGGATTTGGAATAATATGAGAAATCATGTTGCAGGTTTTGACTTTCTTGTCTTTCTTGGATTTTGAAGTTTTACCTTCATTTTCCAATTCAGGTACTAAGTCAGGATGTACCTACATAATTTTACCAGTTTTTAAGGTAAGAGGCAGCAATCCTTCATTTTCTTGTCTAGGAGGTGGGATATTCACAATCATCATCGTCGCCTTCGAAATTGAAATAATTCCATCTGGGACTTGCTGTGGAGGAAAATCTCCAAATTGAAGAGAAACCATATTAGTTGTAACCGTATGGTCATCATTGGTTAAAGCGATAGCACCACCATTTATCAGTTCTTGGATTTTCTTCTTCAAGACATAGCAAGCACTGGTAGGATGATTAATATATCTATGATAGATACAATATTTGGGGTTGTCAGTCAGATTCACCTCATTAGGCCTCTTTGGCTCCGGAATTTGGAGTTTGCCACTCTTCACCAGATATTGGAATATCCCTGGGATATCACTCTCATCAAAAGAGTATTCTTCCTTTGGCCTGGAAGATTTCTGACTATTCGGCGTCGTTTTATTCTTGGAAAGATTAACCATGAGGGTATCTTTTCCTTTCACATTACGATTACCAGAATTATTACCAGGATTACTTTTCTTTTCTCTATCCTCTGAGGCAAAAATCATCTCATGTTCACGAGCCAACCTACCATTGGTCTCGGCAGAAACTGTTGCTATGATAAACGAAGCTCAATCTGTGAATTGGAAACCCGTAAAGATAGCAATAGATGGTCGCAGATTCATCTTGCATGTATCAATGAGTGCTGAATCTGGCATACCCGGAGATATTTTAGAGTAGCCTGTCGGAAGCGTTCAATGAACGTCCGAGTATCTTCTTTCTTCTTTTGTTTAATTTCTATTAAGGAGGACATGTTCATGTCCATACCTCCTTCATAGAAGTGGAAGAGAAACATTGCCTTAAATTCGTCGAAAGACGAAATGTAATTGCCGGGTAAACTTCGATACCAGTCGTAAGCTGAACCCGTCAAGCATCCAATAAACACTTGAGTGAGAAGAGCATCATTTTTCTGAAGATGTACAGTCATAATATCAAAATAATTGATATATTGACTAGGAGAAGCCCTTCTATCAAACAATACCATTGATTGTGGCTTGAATTTTGGTGGAAAGGGTACATCATTCCAATGAGGAGGATAAGGTTGCTTAATCCCTAACCTCTGGAGCTGATCTTTGTGCTTCAAGACTTCAAACTGTGCTTTGAGCTCACGCACTGCTTGAATGGCCTCACTGGTTTGCAGAAGCATATTTGATTGAATAGTTGTTGGATGTACCGTAATCCCCTCTGGAGATGGTACATCTTCTGGAATAAAAGGATCCGGAGATGCAAAATTTTGATTAATAGCAGGCTCTTGAATATTCAAAGGTATATCAGCCCTTTGACTTTCTTGAGTCTGTGCTGCTACTGGTACTGGGGTTATTACTGTCGATTGAGCAGTTTGCTGAGTCAGTATTATCTGATGCATGTTTTGTACCATGTTAAGCATGTCTTTCAGTGATTGCTCAACGGCAGTGAGACGCTGTTCTGTATTAGCAGATGAGGTCTCTGGTTCATCTCCAATAGCGTAGGATTCAACCTCTCTTGAAGATATAGAAGGATTAGTATAGAAATATGAATCAACACTATCGGTTTCAGACTCAAAAGATTGAGTACCCCTAGCTTCTGAATCAGAAGTCTGCAATTGAATTTGTCTTCTTGATCGAGTGTTCTGATATACTCCCTCAAAGGAATCAAGAAGTCTGTTGAACAGTTGTTGACCCGGTGTTTGGGACATATTTCGTCTTGGATGTCGTCCTCTGTTAGTATGAGATACCATGTTGACTGACACATATGACAACTCATGTTCTTGGTCTTCAGCTTGTTGTTGAGGCACATCAAAATTCAATCGATCAAAAACTGACCGTTTTAAAGCCGAACAACAACAATTGATTACAACCTGATGATACTCACAATAATATTTTTCTTGGGGGAATGTCACCGGAGATTGTCTATTATTACGCTTTTACAATAGCAATTCATGTAAGTCAGAAGGAGGAGAGGGAATAGTCTTATTTATTACATTTGGGGTAGAAAAACGTTTAGTCTCTTGTGTATAAAGAAGATTACTGGCTGCATTCGCAGAACCAAACTTTATATTTTTATGCGTTTGGAGTTGTGTGCGTAAATCTTGAGATTTTTTAGCACGAAGGACTCCATTTTTATTGCGTGTAATTTATAAGTTTGGTACTTTGCGTAGAGCAGTATAAGAAGGTTATTGGTGTAGAACTGAAGCTTTACCAACAACATTTTTACGCTGTATGCGTTTAGGTATATTCACATTAGATGTAGAAATATCATTGCAAATTTTATCTACACTGTCAAATACAGGAGACTTACCTTTATGCGTAGAGCGTAAAAATTGATTATCGACCACGTCACAGATAGGAGATTTTGCTTTACGCGAGGAGCGTAATTTATTTGAGCCTACCACGTCACAGATGGGAGACTGATTCTTACACTCAGAAGTACAATCGTTAGAGTCTGCCCCATTACAAATGGGAGACTCATTCTTATGTACTGAGCGTAAAATTTGGTTTTTACCCACTGGGCGTAACACATCATTTTTACGCACCGGGCACAAAACTTGGTTCTTACGCAGTGGGCGTAAAACCTGATTATCTTCACCGTTACAAATGGGAGATAAATTGTCACACTTTGAGTGCAACTCTGAAGTAAGGACTGTCTCGTTACGAACGGAAGTCCCTACGACAGGAGTGGGAAGAATTCCCTTGCTATCAGAAGCAACAGAGAGATCAGAAGCTATTTTGGATTTAGGAATCCAAACTTTTCATGCTTTGTGAGATTTTTGAACATTGGAGTAGCGAGAACCACCCCCAGTTCGGAGCATCCCTTCATAAGCAGTCTGGTCGAAGTGTACAACCAGAGTCTTCTTTGTCGATCCAATCGACACATCATCGTATTGAGCAATTGTCTCCTCGTCAGAGGAGAAGGTCGTCCCCAGCAGATTCGCCATTTTGTTTCACTTAACAAAATGCCAAGAAAATTGCCTTTTGAAAATAAAACAAGAAAAAGTACAAGAAGTACAAATTTGATTCTGGGAAAGTATTGCTATGGAAGTCTGATCTGTAAATGATCACTTTGTTCCTTGGACCATACGATGATGATGAAGATCACTGATTGAAAATGAACAATTGGAAGAACTAAGTCACCAAAAAGGTATCGACGCACTTGGGCACTGATGGTGAGGCCGAATGCTTTCCTGCTTTGCTTCACTCTGTTCTGAAAGAATGGTTGAAGAAGAATGCTCTGGAGAATTAAAATCTCTGAGTTCTAATCTCTCTGTTTTCTCTCCTCCTGTCTCTCTGTCCTTGTTATATGAGAAAAATAAGTCTATTTATAGACTTGGGCTCTTGTGCGTAAAAACTCAGCAAAAGTTCCATCTTTACGCTAACAACTGCCACCCACGACCGAAGCCATCCTCTGCATACGTTGACACGTGTCCCATCATTTCAGTAAGAATAGGATGCACGTACACACGTTCTTCGAGATGTGTGGCATGAAAGCCATGTAGGCAAACCACGTTCCAAACTGGTGAAGAAGAATAGGGCGTAAAACAACCCCAATGTACTCTGAGCGTAAAGCAGTAGACTAGGCATAAAATAGCCCTGACATGGATTTCCCGCATAAAGTGGTTATTAAATAATCTTGAGCGTAAAGTAAACCAAATAGACTTTACGCACACGTCGACTTTTGAGCGTAAAAACTCGTATAGTCTTCATGCGTAAAAGAAGCCATACTGTGAGTGTAAAGTTAGCTCAGTCCACATACTAAACGACAACATAGGTCTCTGTGTAAAACAAATCCCTTTGAATTCTGTGGTATATGCCATCATTAAATTTTCATGTCAGACTTTACATTAAATGCAAGACTTGACAGCTTTGTCCAGCGTAAAAGTGGTTAGCCTGACCTAGGCGTAAAACCATTGGCATGACCCGAGCGTAAAATGGTTAGCATGCTTAGGCGTAAAGTGATTAGCCTCTCCTTGGCATAAAATAGATCATCTTGAGTGGAATGATCCATCTCTTTGACTCATTCTATGAAGCACTTTTTATGCTCCTACAATTAGTTAATTTCTGCTGCCTACTCTATTCATCCCCCTCTAGAGTATTGTACTTTACAACTCGTTCCTACAATCGGTCCTGCATTTGGTATCAGAGCGGGTTCTCTTTATATAGGTATTGCTATCACACCAATTGTTCCTACAATTGGTATCAGAGCAGGTGCTCGTTATAGTGATATTATTGCATGTTTTCCTTATAGAGATACTTTGGCTTAACATCCTTGGAGCTTATCCTCATTATCAAAGCGGATTATACAGGTAAAGCGAGGTAACATTGTTATTATATTCTTATTTATTACAGCTGTTATATAGATCACAGTATCACATATGGCAAGTATGTACTTCACAACTGAAGAGCAATCCTCAAATAGACTACTACTATTTGATGGAACAAACTATAGTTATTGGAAGACACGGATGAGCTTCTACCTGAAGTTTCTAGATTTTGACATATGGTCAAATGTTGTCAATGGCTACAAAAAGCCTACTATCACTTCTATTCTCACATCCTTTATAATCAACAAGTCATATTATAGTTACACGGAGGAAGAGAAGAAGTTAGCTAGCCTTGATGCAAAAGCTACACATATCTTTTATTGTGCTGTAGATATAAATGTATTCAATCTTACTACTACTTGCCCAACATCTCATAAAATTTGGAGAGTTCTTGAAGCTACTTATGAGTGCAGGTATGAAAGCAAAGCTAGCAACACCAAAGAGAAGGATAGTCTTCATAATGATGTAAATATGTATATGACGAAATTACAATTTAAGGTACAACACAATCCTTTATACGAAGAAGATCTTGTATGTGACAATTGCAAGAAGATAGGCCACATCCAAGAAGATTGCACGACTGCTAGAAAGGAGAGTCACTATGAACAATCAAAAGAAGAAAGATCATCATCTCACAAGTACACTAGCACGAGCATATGGTGTGAAAGCGAAGCAAGAGATTCTGAAGAAGAAGAAGAAGACGAAGAAGAAGAAGAAGAAGAAGAAGAAGAAGAAGAAGAAGAAGAAGAAGAAGAGACCTCATAAAGCTGCAAATTTATGCTCAATGGCATTATCTAACGAGATACAAAATAATTTTCTTCTTGAAGAGAATAAATTTTCTTATGATGAGTTATCTGATGCTTTCAGTGATCTATTAGAAGAACACAAGAAAGTATTAGATAAGTATAAGCAAGCTAGAAAGGATATTCTATCCTATAAGCGTGAGAATGAGAAGCTTACTTGCTTATTGAAAAATGCAAGAAATACTTCTACTTTTGATAATTCTACTGAGATTTCCACCCTTGAGTTTAGATTGCATGAGGCACCTGATTGCATTGAGAAAAGCACTCAAGAAAATGCTAAACTTCATGAGAAACTAGAATCAGAAAAGAAGAAGTATTCTATTGCTTCATGTAGAATTGATGCTCTTAATGCTAAATATGATGAGATCGGTGCTAACTCTAAAAAGTTAGAAATTAGACTGCAGGTAATACAACCTATGACTCAGTCTAACACAAGACACATAGCACATCAAAAAGTCACACATGACAGATCATCTAGAAAGGAAGCAAGCAAAGCTAAAGCTTCACACAACCATACTTTCTATTACAAGTATCCACGAAGATCATACCACACCACTGCACGGTCTTATACTACTGCACATAGCACTAATGTTAATTCTTTCTGTCATTATTGCGGTATGAATTGACACGTTTCTAATTGTTGTCAGATTAGAAAACTAGTTTATATGAACTTGTGGAAATGGATTTCCAAAGCTAACCAATGTGGATCCAAGTATTGGATACCAAAATCTTCACCTAATATTTAAGGTGGAGCTACTTATGCTGAACCTTAGAACCATGAAGCATGTTGGTGATTGCAAAGCTACCAAGGTCATCTTTCAAGCAATTGTACCAACATAAGTGTGGTCACTAGAACCACTTCGGTAACATGCTTCCTAAATATTTTTTTTAATATCTAGCATGTTCTTACTGATGCCTTGATATTAGCTTTCATTGATATCTTTTAATTATCTTTTTTTAATCAATGTGAGACATAATCCTAGCTTGACTAGTTGTTTAGCTTAAATGTTTAGTTCATACTATATAGTATTTTATTAGTGTGACACATTTATCTATGTATGCTCATTATTTTAGTTTTATCCTTGAAGCATGCATACCACTCTAGTCCATAGGAGCTTTTGTTTTTGGTTAATATGTTTTTGACTCTCTGTATTTAATATTTTTTAATGGTCACTTTTTATCGATTTGTCTTTAACATGTCGTATTTACTTTGATTAGCATTTTGTGAGTATGTATGTTTAGCACAAGTCTCATGTTTACATGAAAATTATATACATATACTTTTATGTTAACCTTGTGCTTGCATAATATATTCACTATTGATTCTCAAATTTTATTGTGATTAACTTCTTATGAATCAATTACATCTTTGTCTGACAAAGCATATTTATGTATTTTTTTTTATCTTATGATTTTTTTATGCTTATTAAGATACATAATTAATTTTCATTTATATATTGCTCATGTTTCTTATATTTTTGTATAAATATCTTTATGGGGATATATGAGTTAAGTTCAAGTTCTATGTTATTTTTTAAAAGTAGTTTTTAAACTTGTGTTTATCTCATACTTAAGCTATTGATTTGTTTTTATGTTCTTAACTTTATTAGCTTCTTCCTCAAAGCCACTTTTCATAGATTTTTGGTTGACATTTTGGATACATGATATTTTTAATATCTTGATCTTGATAAACCATTATTTGGATATTTACTTCTTTTATATTTAGGGATTATGGATTTCGATATTGTTCGATGATACTACATATATTCCTTTGAATCTAAGTTCTTAAGAGTAGAGATCATTTTAGGAACAAACCAAAAGAGTCCTTCTATAATACTGGTATAAATAACCTAAAGCGACACAGTGTACTAGTCTTCGGACTACCGCTAACTGGGAACCGGCCCCTACAGCTAACCCAAAGTGATCAATACTTTATAGATTTAAGATTTATTAAGGTCTAAATGCAACTATTATCTAGTTACGAATCCAAGGTACTGAACCCAGTCCCCTAGGTTCCAGAATACATCAGCGTATCTAGGTCCTACATTTTGATTTATAAATGTTATATGTTATTGTTACCCAATGATTTTCTAGCACATATGGATTAATGTAATTGATACATCTTATACCGTATGCTACATTGTTCTAATTTGTTTAAGCCCATAGAACATAATTTATTTCATATTGCACTAATTCTTCTTAAATTTGGTTATTAAAGAAGCGATTTATTTTGGGTACAAGCCTACAAAGGGTCTGTCTGTCACCACGACTACGGTCGAAGCAAAGCGGTACTTAAGTGTTCCCTGTGAACCTCCGTGAGCCGGGACAGTACCTCTACAGCTAACCCAAGATTGATTAATGCTTTATAAACTAAAGGTGTATTTAGATATAGTTCCAATTATTATCTAATGGATTTTAAATTTTAGCTTTGATGGAAAATATTATTTAATGATATTTTTTTACAAAAGGTAACATACATTGATCTTCCATAGGTTAATGTTTGTCATCTTTTGATATGTTCATTTTTCTGTCACACTATTCGATATTTAGACTTGATGATCTTGTGACTACTCAGTGAATATTATGATCTTGTGATTTCGTCTTTATCTTGTGGAATGTTCATGATTTTTAAGTTTTTTATTATATCCTTCTTATTTTAGTTATTTACTGTCTATAGCAGTAACTCTTTGCGAAGGAGAAGTCAAGCATATTGAATATTTCTCTCTCAAAGCGTTTCTTTTCTTTAAGCCTCCGGTTATCAGATGGACACCGTGCAACGACTTTAAAAGGGAAGAAATAAACTTTGATAAGAAGCCCTAATATTTTTGAATTAGTTTTCTACTTCTAGAAATATGTCTCTGAATTTTCTTTAAAAATTTTTGTCAATACTATTATTATTGGATAGAGCCATGTAAAGGTGGAGTAGTTAATTGTTTCAAATCAATTATCCCCTTGCAATGCCATATATCTCGAATACGTTTTTCTTTGGACATTTATCTAGTTATGTTTTTTGTTCAAAATAAATTTATTTATGATTTATGGATTCTTTTATTGAAATTGTTTTCGTTATTCGAATCGCCAGCTTTTAGTCTAAGGACTAAATGGACGCATTTGAACATTTATTAAGACAGTTTTTCATAATAAATTCCACATTTTTGAAAAGTTTTTTTTTATTTCTTTTTGATTTATTGAATCTGTCCGGTACTCAAATATTATTCGCATTAAAGATAGCTTTCAAAAATCTTTTACTTACATGAAATGATTTGTGTTATATTTTTTATTGAAGACATATTTTCTTCATCTTTAAGCGTTCATTTATTGAATATTTTTGCTTGCCTAAAGATGATATCTGTTTTGAGTTTGAAATTTTATATGCATTTGATCAAAGGAAAGAAAAGATGCATATCTTTGATATCCCTTAGATCTTGTGATTATTTATTTTATCTATTTCGGGACTAGACACACATATTTTAAGGGGGAGCAAATTAATTGTTTCAATTATTTTATGCCCTTAATATATGGTATACTTAGTTCGCCATGGACTTATATTGTCTTACTAAATTATCTTGCTGAGTTATTCATTATATTTGGATTTGTATTGGTTTTATGAGAGAATATATGATTATTATTATTTATTTATTTTTAATTCCGTCATTTCATTTTTGAGTTTCTAAAATTATCTTGCCAAATATGTTTAATCATCCTTATTTGATTATTCCTTGAGTTTATATTAATTTTGGCATTTTTTATTAAGATTTTATCTCAAAGTTCATGATTATCTTATTTAGACTGGTCATACTTTGCGGGGGAGCATTTAAGTCGACTGAATTTCTCCTTCTCTAGTACTTTGTCTTCATTGCCTTCATGTTTATATAATGGATATACATATATCATGCTAAGGTAATTGAATTCAAATGCATGAACTTTGATATTGATTTTGCATATATTCTAGTATACTTATTTTGATCTCTTTTCGATGATTATACTTTTTGTGGAATTGATTCACTAATTTGTATAGACAAATTATGAATCATAATTTTTTTGATCATTGTTAAAAGTCTCATTATTATTTTTGGTATATACTAGATCTGCGAATTTCTATTCCTCGTGATTTATTTATGATTGATTCCTACTATATTGATATATTTTTTTGGTTTATTTAAAAACACAATATGATGAACAAAATATGTTTTGAATGTCATTTTTGGATTTCTAGTTGGTAAACTATGTATTGCTTAATTTCAGTTTTCTTTGTTTACATTCAACCAACTATATTGTATTTTGACATATTTTTCTATTTTATGTATTTTTTTTAAACTTGTCATTACACTGTTCTCCTAATCCTTCATCATGATTATTTTTTGCTTTCCTCCTTTACTTATGGTTGAGTTCACTTTAGCTCTAATTACGGGGAAGCTTATTTTTGATCTTGTCAAAGGGGGAGAAATAAGTTTAAGTTAGCATGCACACAATATTTTAGTATTATGTATTTATTAGTGATACATGCATCTATTGTATATATATTAAACTTAACCGATTTGCCATAATCAAAAAGGAGAAGATTGTTAGCCCAATGATTATATCATATTTTTGAATATGGATAATTAATTAAGTTTAACATAATAACATCACTAATATTCATGTAATCACTATTATGTTACTACTTTAACTTAGCATTGTCATAATGTTTGCATTGTCCTAAATGTTCTATATCATATTGCTATGCTTGTATCATATTGTTTTGTTTGTCTAACACGTACTTTCAGACATGCAATAAGCATGATCAAACATGATCAAACCAGGACATATGTAATGGAGAATTATTATTAATGGGCCAAAGACGACATTATACAAGAAGATTCTCTGAACTGTCCAATGACCTATCCAGGGCCTCGCATTAGCGGTTCCGTTGTCCGGTCAGCGGACAGGGGTCGAGGGGGCAGCGTCCCCCGTGGGGGTTCGTGTCACGACCCGCACCCGCTTTTCGGGCGTGAGCTCGTGAGCAAGCCAGCTACGTATCGAGCGGACTCCAGCCCGACTCGAGTACGTATAAGCTGTCAAGGTCATGGGTATCATATCTAATCTAAACTGTATCTCAATCCACAAGAATCAATAAAACAAGAATGAACAATTATGGGTCATGGTCTGCAGCCCATTAGCATATTGTCTGATTAAACTCCAAGAATGATATGAGTCTATAAAATAAGCAGAATATAACATGATACGGAATATAAAGCACGAGAGGATAATAAACACAATAACGATACCTGAATCCTGCAAACGTAGCCTCACATCTGCCATTCAGAACTACTAGCTAACTCCATGCAATCGCTAAACCTGAAGAGATCATCAGGTCCTCAGAGGACTAGCAAGATACATGATATACAAGCCAACATGTAACAGTACACATATACAAAGAAGTAAGGGACAATCAAGGATATCCAACGAGACAAAATGAACCAAGACACAAGATCTAAACACAAGGATCCTAAGACACTAGCATGCCATACTAGAAATGGCTAATAGGTCAAAGCTATAGACTACAGTCAAGGCAAGTACTCACAATCTATAGTGTCTCAATCGCAGTCAAGGCAAGTACTCACAACCAAGACAGTAGCCAATCCTAGTATAAAAATCCTATAGACCGTAGTCAAGGTAAGTACTCACAATCTATAGAATGTCAAAGTCAAGTCCTACTCAAGTCATGTCAAGTCAAGTCCAGTTATAATCAAGTCGAGGGTATCATGGTGTAGGACTAGACGACTCTATCAAGGAATAGATATGAAACTAACACAGTGTAACAGATAGAAATATCATAACAGAAAGGAACAAGAATGTGCAGGTAACAAGAAACATGTAAAATAAAACTATAACAGGATGAGTGTAAAAGACATGAAATAAAGCAATCACGAAGGTAAGGAAAAGAATAACAGTGAGATAATGAACATGCATATAAATTGTATTGTACAAGTTGGCAAGGTATACTTGTCTGAGGGTTGCACGGAGAACCAACAATATATCGCCAATCAATAAGTCAGAAAGTCCAAGTCATCACAACTATCTCCGAAAGCTGAAATAAACGTTACCAATGTTCTCAGAATAGTCAAATTAGCTAGAATTGCCTGTCCTTAAGTCCAATTCTGGACACAGGAGCAAAACGATAATTTTGGGCAAAAACGGTATCCGCCGTTGGACCCGCTTTGCACCGAAAATTGTGCCAGAGTCAACGGTCTCTAAATTCGTCAAACTATATGTCTACAGATCCAGTGTTCCGATACGAACCCAACCGTATGTCCAAATTTGGATTTCGGTGGACCGTGCACAAAATTGCATGTTGAATTGGACCGTGGGGCCCGCAAAATGGCGATCTAATTAACTGCCTCAGAATTGGACCAAACTTGGCATGCAGGACCAGAAAAATAATACGGTCTTGTTGGCACAAGTTTTGTCTCGATCTGACGAGCGTGCACGAAGTAATTGAAAAGTTTGCACAGAGGCCGATACGGTGAATTTCGACGGATACGCATCAAATTTGTCGTGCACACGCGACCAATTTGAATTCCGTCAAAGTCCACACGACCACGAAGCCGTTACGCATATTTCGATGCTTTCGGTTCACGACCACGTCGCCCGGATTGGCGGAACGTACGTCGTATCGAGGATTTCTATATTTTGAAAACAAATTTTTCATCAACTTTACACAGGTTTTATTTAATAAATACCTAGATTTATTTAAAACTAAAAAAGGGTTTTGTTGCCCTACATGTTGTCAATAAACTCCTTCAAATAGGTTTTCAAAATTCCTAATAGGTTGTGAGAAATCGGCCTTCCTAACAGGGAGTTGGGCAGTTTTTACTGTCCTGTTTTGAGACAGATTTTCATGAATTTCGTGTCGATTCACCCGACAACCTAGGACTTCCTAATAAAAACTAATTGAAGGGATAGGAAGACGGTCATGTTGTCTATACATAGGAGTTTACGGTTCAAGATTTCATTAACCAGGGAGGAAGAAAAGCGAGTTCGAAAATGGACCTGTGGGGTGTTATTGCGTGGCTGTGTTCCTTGTGCCCGCGCGCGCGAGTGCAGCCTGGCCAGCCTCCGGCGGTGCTTACGGTAGCTGGAGGCTGCGCCAGGGAGGGGGAAAGGTGTGGCGTAGCTTCGTTCGGGTTTTGATTCCATCTCTCTGTCAACTCTCGACCATATATATATACTGAGTGTTTTTTCTTTAACCGAGCCGAAAGGGAATAGGGGTATCGGGCTGCTTGCTGCATCTGCTGTGGGCGATGGGCTGTTGGGCCTAGCCTGGGATTGCTCAGTCCTGGCTGCTTGGGCCTGGCTGAGCTCGGTTTGGGGGTAAATGGCTGGGCTTGCTTCTTTTTATTTCTTTTTATTTATTATACTCATATATACATAAATACTCATGTACTTATATACATATATTTATATATTATATTTACGCACATATTTATATATGTTTATCTATACTTACACACACTCCTATATATGTATATTTATATATACGTACACATACACACATATAATTATATCTATTTATATATACGTACACATACACACATATATATACATAACATGTACTTGTGTATATATATTATTAAATTATAAACATTTTTACATGCCTATATAATCAAGACGTATATCCTGGTATTTATACATAACATTTATTTAAAATATAATATAACCAATACTAATAAAATAATATTATATACGAATATCCTCATAATAATAATAATAATAATAATAATAATAATAATAATAATAATAATAATAAAATTCCATAAATCAATAATGGTGTATATGAACCATTATGTTCAGTCTAAAAACTCCGAAATGTACGAGGTCCTATTTTATACAAAAGTCACTGAATACCACTAATAATAATATTTATAATATTTAAATAACGAATATTTAGAAAATATTCAATAGATCATTAGAACGAACTACAACACAATCATACCAAAATACACCAACACGGATGTCGTTGGACGTACCGTATGACTACATGGGCTTGGGCTTGCTACGGGTCCTATCTGGACTAACTTGGTATAACCGAATTTCCTAAAAGTCCAAATATTAATAAATAACTAATTAAACTATTTATATGGATTAACTCGCAACGTGGCCTGGTTTTCTTAGTTAGGACACACCTATGGCTGGGTCTTCCCTGGCATGGCTAATACACTCGTCAAGGCACTCCATTGCACTATCCGTGCCATGATTCCTAGTCGTCTGGTACTTCAAAACTTAACCATGGCTAAGGTCATCTATCGTAATAATTAACTAAATAAACATTTATAAAATTCTAAAATCACTATTTAAATCAAATAAATAATAAAAAAATATATTTTGAAAAATTCTCCGGGAAGGGAAGCTACAAATCTACCCACCTTAAAAATAATTTCGTCCTCGAAATTCCAATTCATGACTATTCCTTAAAATTCAAAGTCCTTAATCTCCTCAAATTTAATTTCTCCAAAAATATTTTATTGCCTTCTCTAGTCATTTTATAACTCTGAATACTTGAGGACTTCTACCCACCTTTGGTCACACTACTCCCTCAAAACACAGGTCGCTAAAACCTTATGGTCTTCTAACTAGTTGCTAACAATTCTACCGACAGATATCTAGGCACATGGCAACTATGATACCTCATATCTATAAACACCAATATTCAATAAACAATACTATACAATAACTTAGGAATCTCTAATGAATCATAGACAGCACGATCGTTCGTCACCTCGAAATAAAAGGGACGAGAATCAATGGCACAGGAAGCAAGGAAGTGTAATCGAGAGCAAATAAGGAGTTTTCAAGGACGTAGAGAATTTCTAGGAGAATTTTTAAGGCAGAGTGGATTGACATTTCTAAGGTTTAGTCATTATCGCAGGCTCGTACCAGTACAGTTACATAACCGGTACGATATGCTCTGACCTGCATGGGCCACCACAAAAACTTGTCACGACCCGCACCCGCTTTTCGGGCATGAGCTCGTAAGCAAGCCAGCTACGTATCGAGCGGACTCCAGCCCGACTCGAGTACGTATAAGCTGTCAAGGTCATGGGTATCATGTCTAATCTAAACTGTATCTCAATCCACAAGAATCAATAAAACAAGAATGAACAATTATGGGTCATGGTCTGCAACCCATTAGCATATTGTCCGATTAGACTCCAAGAATGATATGAGTCTATAAAATAAGCAGAATATTACATGATACGGAATATAAAGCACGAGAGGATAATAAAAAAAATAACGATACCTGAATTTCGCAAACGTATCATCACATCTGCCATCCAGAACTACTAGCTAACTCCATGCAATCGCTAAACCTGAAGAGATCATCAGGTCCTCAGAGGACTAGCAAGATACATAATATACAAGCTAACATGTAACAGTATACGTATACAAAGAAGTAAGGGACAATCAAGGATATCCAACGAGATAAAATGAACCAAGACACAAGATCTAAACACAAGGATCCTAAGACACTGGCATGCCATACTAGAAATGGCTAATAGGTCAAAGCTATAGACTGCAATCAAGGCAAATACTCACAATCTATAGTGTCTCAATTGCAGTCAAGGCAAGTACTCACAACCAAGACAATAGCCAATCCTAGTATAAAAATCCTATAGACCGTAGTTCCAATCTATAGAATGTCAAAGTCAAGTCCTACTCAAGTCATGTCAAGTCAAGTCAAGTTATAATCAAGTCGAGGGAATCGTGGTGTAGGACTAGACGACTCTATCAAAGAATAGATGTCACTACCACATTTCTAACTTGAGGGTATTTTGGTCATATTTGAATTTTTGGGAATTATTTGGAATTATTATGGGCTATTTAGATTTATTGGAATTTATGTGATTTTTTAGTATAATTTATTTGAGGGTTATTCTAGACTTTGACTAGTGTTGACTTTGGAGCCTACCCTAGAAGCTAACCCTAGTTATAGTGACTTGGGTAGATCATGTGACCCTAGCCTAACTTAATTTAACCCATGTTTGGTCTTTTAGATTCAAGTTAGAATAGGTGCATGGTTGTGACTTAGGAATTAATCCATGGCTTATGACTTTACAAGTCATGATTCACTAACTTGGCCCATAGGAGCCCAAAGCCCAACACTATAAAACCCTAAACATAACTACCTATGGCCGGCCAACCCACCTAGGGATTCCCCCCCTATAAGTAGTCTCTTCCATTAGGTTAGCCTCCTTTAGAAAGTTCACATTTGGAAAAGGAGGTAAATCCCCAACTTCAATAATTCCTAGAAAATCCATTTTAATTTCTTTTTAATCCAAACAAGTTGCATTAGGTTCTAATTCATCAATACTTTCTGTCCATGGAAGAAAATTTCAGTGGGAGAGCAATTTGGTGGAGTTTGCTATCAAAGGAAAAAGTTCTAGAAATGGGTTTTTCTTAAAAATCTCATCAATAGGTAAACATTCCCTAAACCTATAGTTTCCCTGATTTCTTTGCATATTTGGAAAGCCCTAGGAGTCCCCTAGCTATAGAAATTGGTTTTGTGTCAAGATGGACCTGTTTCGTGTCCGTATCGGACACGTATCCGACTAGATACCTAGGTGTTCGATGAAATGCCCAAAGGGAATTTCGATCTGATTTTAGGAAAAATTTTGAATAGGAAATTAGGTTTTGTGGTTGCTTATCGAAATCTGGTTGACTGAGCTTAATTTAGTGTCGTGTCGTGTCGGGATCTGGACACGAACATGTTGTTCTGACACCGTACACATTGCCCTGCTACTCGAGGGGTCGTACTCGTTGGACACGGCGACTCAGGTCATGCCACTTGGCATGGGCCAAGGGGCAATGACTGACACGAGGTCCTCCAAGTTGGAGACGCTCTCGTGTCGTGTCGGACACACACTTGACCCCGCAAGGGGATTCCACAGCACTGTACACGTGTAATTTAGGGCTCGGACACGCTCGTTTCAGTCACGACACAACACGTTTTGACCCAATTCAGGGTGACACGTAGGTAGCTGGGTCCTAGGCGAATCTAGGGTTGTGATCACGAGTTCTAGTTTGGCCTACGACACGAGCACGACACGCGTGCACATCACTGATTGACTGTTTGTGTCTGTGTGACCTGTTTTGGGATTTATATTGTTTGGACACGTTTGTGTCCACTTGGGTGGACACAAATAACATGTAAGACACGTGCACACCCTATATTACATTTACCAACCAATTAATTCCCATCTTAACATGTTTTCGATTGTTAAATCCCATTTACCCTATTTTCTGATACTATGTAACATACTGAATATTCCAGCTTCTAAATCTGAACCATGACACCTATTTTGGCTTAATTAATTGAAGTTATCTGCATGTTTTATACCCTAATGTTTTTCTCCTATATGTGTTCTACTTGTATGTCAAGTTTGGGGTGATTTGGTGCTTGTTTGGGTTTGGATTTTGGGTTACATTGAATGGGACTGAAAACTGGAATATGAATTGGTTTCCTTTCCTTCCTTTCACATTGCCTATACAACTGAACACTGTTTACCCTTCACTATTTTGACACTCCATTTCACTCATGCTCTCCACACACTCATTGTTCTGTGCACCTCACTCACACACACACTTTTTAGTCTTCCTACCTCTCTCTCTCTATGCATATATGTAATGTATATATATAGTTAATATATATAATGTAGGTAGCCTATATACATATATATGTGATGATGCCTATATGTATAATAATGTATAATGTGTATTATGTATATAATGTGTTATGTATATATGTAGGTATACCTATATGTGAGTATCATGGATATATCTATATGTGAGATGTTGAATGCCTTATGTAGATGTATATATGTATTATATGTGTTTGGCATATAGCCAAGTGTGGATTCCAAGTGTAGGCCTAGATGCATAGAATATAGGTTTGTTGTGATGTTGGTTTAACATTATATTAATAGGACCTAGAATAGCTTAGTTAGACTTGTTAAATCTAGTGTAACCTAGTTTAGACCTAAAATGGATAGTTTGACCAAGTTTGACTTCTAGGGTTGACCAAGGTTGACGAAGAGTTGACTTTGGTCTAGATTGACCTAGAATAATGTAGAATGCATAGTAGGACTTCATTATACCATTTTGGACTTGTTGTGACTTGTGCTGTTCTGATTAGGAGCCAGACACCTCTCCTCGGACAGTACATGTCATCCGGACACTCAGATAGCAGGCGAGTACATTCTCTGATCATTTTATATCTTGTTAGAATTATATTCCTGCTTTAGATTACTTTACTTGATGCTGTCACGATATTATCACGGATTAGTACTATATGGATCTCTTCATGCGATGTTATTCCCCTCGGGAGCATCGGGTACATTATGTCATATGCGTTTCACTTTCATCATGTACTCCTGTGCTTTCACCATACATGTACACTCTTGTGAATCATGTACTCTCATGTTCACGGACCCTCATGTATACTATCACGTGCACCCTTTCATGGGCCTTCATGTGATATCACATATAATAACATAACCTGCTTAGATCCATGTGTATTGATTGGGGAAAACGGAGGAGTGCAAATAGTCATATGAACAAATTCCATAGTAGTGTAGATCATGTGAAACTCCTTAGTGTAGATCATGTACTAATATGTTATGTTCACATGTGCTATCCTGTACTTTACATCACTAGCCACTGTTAGTTCTCTATTTATAGTAGATATTTCTATTACAGTTCTCTCTATGTTTACATTCTGTACTATCTTTCAGTTTTCTGTATCTTACTCTACTGCATACTTATATTTCTAACCTGCTATGATATGTTGAGATGTATTGTGCTCGTTTCTGTCCTGACTGGACCTGTTGAAAATATTACAGAGGACGAGGAGGAGGCCTGTGTGGATACCTTCTACGGGGCAGCTCTAGATGACACCAGTGACCCGGATTTCCAGCCGGATCCATTAGCTATAGAGACTGAGGCTCCCTAGTCTAGGTTTTACTATTTCTGTCATTTGGGATCTGGATTGTATATATTCTTTTATACTCTGTAGTTGAGACTTTGTATTTTTGGATGTTTGCTGAGTTGTTATCTTAGACACTTAGTCTCTTCTGATCTTCTGTATTTCATTTTGAGTTTTTTATCATATCGTACTTCTTCTTTCTTAGTTGTGATTGAGTTTACATTCTGCTATGTCACCCCCATTCGGAGAGTATAAACTGTTTAGCCTTATACTGTTAGATGCATTAACCTAGGACAGCGTTCTACCGCCGACACTGCGACGTAGGCTGGACGTACCCACGTCTCGTGCCCTTACTCTAGGGTGTGGGTCGTGACACGTTTTTAGTGGTGGCCCATGCAGGTCTAGACTAGAAGTGTAGTGGTATTCAAACCAGAGTATCACTACAGCCTGCAGTAGGATATAGGATAATAGTTTTCAAGGTACTCAATCACATTAGGAAAAACTCTATTCTTGCCATCTAAATCCTTACTGTCAATTGGTTTCTTTTGAATTTTAACTGTTCGCCTTTGTTATATCGCTTCTTTCTCAGCAATTGATACTTTTTTTTGATCTGTCTTCAGGATGGTGGAGACGCGGTTACAACATACTATTCATGGGGATACTGCAGAGGGGACTGCTACCTCTCAGTCAGTTCAGCAGGGTCAGGAGGCTGTAGTGTGAGCACCCTGAATTTCGGGATGATTTTTTTTAATTTTATTTATTATTATTATTTTCTGATTGATTTGATTTCAATAAATAATTATTTCTGTTATTTTTTCTTAAGTGTACTTTCCCATGCCTTTGATATTTGGAGTGTCAGGGATGTTCAACTCTGGAAATCTTCTTCACGAGTTTTGGAGTGGACATGATTACCTTCATGATGGTATATAGTGTCCCATCCAAACTTGTTCCCTTGTACTCTTTTTGATTCGCTGAACTTCGGGTCGAATTAGACCATTGATTATTATTTATTTTTTCCCACTCTTTCCCTTGATCATTTTCAGCGCGTTACAGTGATTTTTAATTTTGGAGCGCAAGACCAGTCAGTCTCTTGAAACCAACTCCTCATTGATGATCTACTCGAGACGCTCGTCACCCATGACCTTCGTTTTCCCCTCAGACACGTCATTTTGTGCTCCATTTGATTCACACAACTTTTCCGACGCGTGACCCGATTTTATTTCACGCCACGGCGTCACATTCATTTTCCAACTTGATTTGTGGGTCCCCTGTCGACCAAAACCTGTCAGCCTCAACTATGGACATGGCCCACTTTGAGCCTACTATCCGTCCGCCACTTGTGTCCTATTTATTGGAATTCCCATGTGCTACTTATTTGCCCATGATCATCGTTTCCTAATTTTAATTCGATTTTCGTATCATGTCCGATTTTCGTCCAATCCGGCTCCACCGAGCCCAGTCCAGCTCCATGATTTTCTCCATCGGGACACCCTCATATTTATTGCTCAAAAATATCAATTTCTCATTTTATTTATTTTATTATTTAATGGGAAATTTTCCTTGAATTTAATTCCTATTGAAATTTCCTACTTCCCCTATATTCCAATCTTGCCATTGATTTCACCTTAATTCAATCACAACCATTAATTTCCCCATGGCAACTTTTCCCCACACTCCTGGCCAAGTGGCCGGCCCTAACATTTAGGGAGCCACTTTTTCCTCTCTAACTTATCCTCTCTCTCTCTCTCCTCCTTATTCTACCTTTTCAAAACTACACAACTCCAACACCAACAACTTCAATAACCAGCAGCAATGCCATGGCAAGCCAACCCAAGCACCCTATTCCCGACCACCCTCACTCCGGCCACCCTGGCCAGCCCGGCCGTCGGCCCCACCCTGGCCGACCAACTCTCCTCCTCCCATCCTCCTCCAACTTCTCCACCTCTTCCTCCCTCCTACTCCTTCCTACCTCCTCTTCAAACTCACAGCCGGCCACCTCCATCCTCATCCGCGCGCCGCCACCACCTGTGCAGCGCCGCCGTGGCCTCGCCAAGCCAGGCACGTGCGCGCGCAGCCCTTGCCGTGGCCAGGCCGGCCTCCCAAGCGACGTGCAGCAGCAAAAGGCACAGCCGCGCACCCCCTTGCGCGCGCGTGCGCGAGCTCCGACGAGTCGCCGCCGGCCACGCCGCCGTGGCCGTGGCCTCCCCCGCGGTGGGTGATCACCGTCGACCCCCTGGGGTCAGTCCCTCGCTCCCCGGTGCGACGTATAGACGATTCGTGCGTTTTACACGATGTCCCGTCGTGACGCGCGCGAAATGACGTTTATTTTGGCGCTCCGTCGCAGCGACTTCGTGCACATTTTTCCGAAGATCCGACCGTTGGATCGGCGATTTCTTTGCTCCGTCGTAATCTTGGTATATCCACCTTTATCCCTGTCAATTTTTGTCCGTTAATTTTATCGTTTGATACATGAAAACCGGCCACCAAGTTGACCGTTTAAATTGTATTAAATTTGGACAGTTTCGCGGGGCCAACTTCGTCAGCTTGTATCTCCTCCACTGTAGCTCCGTTTGGCATGCTACCAGTTCCTGTGCGAAGCTGGTATAATCCTCTTACTACCCCTCCAGTTTTGTTTCATTGTGAGCTTGTTTGACTGGTTGAATTCGACGCCAAAGTTGGCCGTCCAAATTCGTAATTTCCAACTTGTAAAATTCCATTTTTGAACACGGGACTCCAGATTTCATTTCTGACACCACTATTAGATTCGTGGCATCGTTCTGGCATGTTTTCATATAAAATTTGTTAGATTTCGAGAACGTGGGTCCGGGCACGCATTTCGGTGCAAAGCGGGTCCCACTTTCTGGGTCAACGGGACTTTTTGACGCCGGCTCATCGGAATCCAATTCCGGATATACCGTTGAGTTTGTATCATCATTCTGGACTCGTTGACATATAGTTTGCTGAGTTTTGAGAACTTTGGCTCCGGCACGCATTTCCGTGCAAATCGGAATCCTAAGTTCTGGTCAACGGGCCAAATTGAGATCGGGTCAACGGAATCCAATTCTGGAGATACCGTTGAGTTCGTATCGTCATTCTGGTTGCGTGGACATATAATTTATTATATTTTATAGACTTATTTTCTTGCACGTATTTCGGTGCAAAACGGCTCCGACACGGACACCGTTTTGACCCGAAATTACCTTTTTGCCCTTGTGTCCAAATTGGACCGTTGGATAGGCTATTCTAGCTAATTTGACCATTCTGGACACGTTGGCGATATTCATTTCATCGTCCGACAATGTTTGTTGATAGTTTCTCTGGGCTTAACCTTTTTAATAATTAATTAATGATTAATTCTTATAATATTCGTATTTCGAGATTAGTACAACGAAACTGAGCTCAGTCAATTCCAGTGATCTCACATCGCTGAAATTGACAAGATGGGCACGTGGATCACTGTAATAAGATTATCAACCTTACCATTGATATTCCTATCTCGATTTACGTGTCGTAAGTTTCGACGTACGAATAACGAAGTACACTTTATATTTTCAATAATTAGACTAGATTGATCCTGTTTGACCAAAGTTGACCAGTTGACCCAAACTCAACTGTAAGTCAACGCTTGACCTAGTTTGACTAAATTATTGACCGGAGTTGACCTAGAGTTAATTTGACTTAGAAGAACCTAGAATAATATAGATTGCTTGTAGAGACTCTTTATTACAACTTGAACACCTTATAACCTGTGTTGCTTTAAATAGGGCTCTGTGGCTTCAGTTGGACTTCTATACTTATCAGCTCAGGACCACAGGCGAGTACATTCACTGATAGTTTTCATTGTCTTGATATCTACTATATCCGATTCAGTCGTAGTGTTATACTTGATTCCTGACACGACGGTTCACGGACTAGTATACGTCGGATCCTGGCATGAGATGTTATTCCTGGACTTTCTTGGTATATGGGTATGAGATATTTCAGTGTTCCTGTACTTATATAGACACATATTGGGAGTAGGCTGATCACCTGCTCTCGAATCCCCGTGTCATGACGTGCCATGTCCGGATCCGTGATACTATTCGGGGGAAATATATTAGGGGAATTATTAGGGGTTATATGATCAAGCCTTATTGTAACTATACATTGCTAGCGTCACCCTCACCCCACGTAGGGTGTCGCAGATACCTCACTCCCGGTTATCCAGGTTGGACGGCATGATTCTCCGTTGAGTTCACCGCGGATTGCCGTGCCAAGTGGATAACTTGGCCATGCTCTCCCCTTTAGCCGATCACATATCACTCTAATAATTCAAAACACCTTTTACTTTATTTGTCATGTCTTACATTCCAGTTTCAGCTTTACTTACTGTACTTTCACCATGTTACGATTCATTCTCATATGCTCTATCTGTCTTTTATACTGTACCTTGGTTATGGGACTAGGTTCTGTTCGGAAGAAGGGTTACAACCCCGGTCCTTGTTTGGTTTAAGGGTTGTAACTCGGCTTTCGAATGGTTCCCAAGTCGCCTATATTCTTTGTCTTGTATTTCATTATTACTATCTCTTATAGTATTTGTCAATTCACATGGAACTGCTGTTGGTATTTTGTACTTGCTCATTTTCCTGACAGGATACGTTGACAAAATTTTACAGATAGTTTGGAGGTGCCTGCTAAGCCTAGAGGAGACACATTAGAGGTTGTTTAGTTAGTTTTTCTCAGTTGTCTGGAGTTGTATTTATTTTGTGGATTACTGTATTTGAGTTTTGAGATGTATTTCTGAGTTTATATTTTAGACACTTAGATTTCTCTCTGTTGTACCTCTTTTGGATTTCATGTTTTATCTATCTTCCTTTTTGCTCTACCTTAGATGTGATTGAGTATGTATCTGCTATGTCACCCCCATTCGGGGAGTATAAACTGCTTAGTCTTATACTGTTAGATGCATTGAGACCTAGGACAGCGTTCTACCGCCGACACTGCGGCGTAGGCTGGGCGTTGTTACGTTCTCGTGCCATAACCCTAGGGTGCGGGTCGTGACACGTTTTTAGTGGTGGCCCATGCAGGTCGAGACTAAAAGTGTAGTGGTATTCGAACTAGAGTACCACTACAGCCTGCACTAGGAATAGGATATATTTTGAAGGTACTCAATCACAGTTAGGACCCTTAAGAGATTCCTAGGACGACCCTTGAGAATCTTATTTAACTTCGATTTGAAAACTCTTCTTTCCTTGATTTGTTTTATCTTTACTTTTTGTTGATTAAATTTGATTTTTATAGATTATTATTGAATTCGAGTTTGTATTTATTAATTTTGATGGAAGACTGTCGAATTTTGAATTTTGATGATAGCTGTCGCATTCGAGTTGTATTTTGATGGATTTTGTTCATTTTTGAATTTTGATGTTCGTTAATAAATTGATTTGATTTTTGAATATTCATTATTTATTTAACTTAATTTTTGGCAAGATGAAATTATATGGGCTAGGTCATCTATGTTATGGAATCTAGTCTTCTATAGTCATATTAGCCAGCATGGTGAGGACATATAGTCTGACTCTGGATATATTTCTCGGGTGTGGAAATTTAAGATTTTCGCAGCCAAGCATGCGGCACCGCGAAAATGTTAAATACCATGATTCTAGAGATATGTGCATAAGTCAAGGGCTCTGTGATTATCGTAGCCTTGCTTACTAGTATGACGAGGATTTAGAGTACCATGATTCTGGATAGACGCATATGATTATCAGATTGTACTTAAAATATTTTGAATATGTTTTCTCTACTTTTCTCAGTCATTCAAAAAAAAAGAGGGAATTATTGTTTGTTATTTTGCCTAGTTTCTTGTCATTTAACTTAAGAGTATGTTTAGTTGTTTTCATAAACCTTTGTGTAACTTCTTGCTATGAGTTTTTCATAATACAATGAATCGATGATTTTGCTAGACTTTATCTGAATTGATATTTTAACTCTGGATTTCAAAACGGTTCCTTCTTTAAACAGATAAGCAGAACCGATTTTATCGTTATTTCATTCTTGCTATTATTCTTGTATTACATAATAATGATAATAAAACTGTCTTGATTTCGTCAATCACCTGCTTGCAATCTTGGTTGGAATCTAAATGTTAGTCTTAACGTAAAAATTAATTTTATTTGGGACATGAGAATATGTATATGAATATATATAGCAGACACTTTGCCTAACACGTATGCATGCTACACTTGATTTTTCCACATATCTAGATGCATATTGATATGTTGATGATGTCCAAATTTTCATAACCAATATTTCTGGTTCTCTGCTTTTCCATGTTTAAATTCGTAATTAAATATAAATATAATGTTATTAGTTTTGTCTACATAACTACACATGTATGTTATATGTAGGGTTTCAATTCAAAAGAATTTTGGTTGAGTTTTATGTTTAAATTTGTAAAATCTGAGACTATGTGCATGTTAACCTTTAATGCTGAGTTTCCAAATGTTTAGTTCAAATTGCTGTTTTATTTCTTAAATGTAATGTTTTGAGCTGTGTACATTATTGTCGTAGGGATATAATGTTAGGTTTCATATTCTTACATGACATGTTGTGATAAACATTGAGTTAGTTTTGATGTGCAAATTTCTCCAAAATCCTGAAAACTAGTTATATGTTAACATTTTCACATTGATTCCATGTTTAGTTCAATTCAGATTTAATATGTAATATTGAACTGAATGCGTAGGTAACTGTATTGATAGTGTGTTAGGGTTTCATTTCTATCATGATAGGATGTATTAGGACCATTGAGATTGGTTGTGATGTTTCAAACCCTAAAATCTGAGACCGTATTATGTTCATATTTTTTTCCATGGTTTAAATGTTAGCTTGTTTCCAGATTTTATATGTAAATGTTGAACTAAAACTGGATTTAACCTCTCAATACTAAGCTATAACCCTGTACAAGGACACACACACGCCTACTATCTAACCATATGAACATGTCCCCATATACATGATGCAAGTTTTTCCCTCGCTAACGTTCTCTCTGTATATATATTGTGATTGGATTTCAATGCAAGTGACTTTCAATTCTTTAACTTGTGATTTTGATTTTCTTGGGATAGTACTTTTTTCAGATGATTGGTAGTTACCTTCCTTTATTTTTATGAATACCAGTTTTCATATGGGATGGTAGACTGCCTTACAGTTTTGATGGTTTGTTGTCTCTGTAACTTTTTGTTTCGCACCCTGGATTGCTTGTGTGTTTTGATACCCTATAACCATTTTGGTTAGCATGACTAGTATACCTAGATGAGACTTACTACCACCGTATGCCATGACCCTGGACGTTGTCTTTTGATGGTATGATTTGTTTAAGGTTCTGGGACTTTGATTGTGGGGGTTTGACCTAGAGGGAGTATGGACATTTTAATTTCGAGGACGAAATTTTTATAAGGTGGGTAGGATGTGAGCACCCTGAATTTCGGGATAATTTTTTTTTAATTTTATTTATTATTATTATTTTCTGATTGATTTGATTTCAATAAATAATTATTTCTGTTATTTTTCCTTAAGTGTACTTTCCCATGCCTTTGATATTTGGAGTGTCAGGGATGTTCAACTCTGGAAATCTTCTTCACGAGTTTTGGAGTGGACATGATTTCCTTCATGATGGTATATAGTGTCCCATCCAAACTTGTTCCCTTGTACTCTTTTTGATTCGCTGAACTTCGGATCGAATTAGACCATTGATTATTATTTATTTTTTCCCACTCTTTCCCTTGATCATTTTTAGCGCGTTACAGTGACTTTTATTTTTGGAGCGCAAGACCAGTCAGTCTCTTGAAACCAACTCCTCATTGATGATCTACTCGAGACGTTCGTTACATATGACCTTCGTTTCCCCCTCAAACACGTCATTTTGTGCTCCATTTGATTCACACAACTTTTTCGACGCATGACCCGATTTTATTTCACGCCACGGCGTCACATTCATTTTCCAACTTGATTTGTGGGTCCCCTGTCGACCAAAACCTGTCAGCCCCAACTATGGACATGGCCCACTTTGAGCCTACTATCCGTCCGCCACTTGTGTCCCATTTATTGGAATCCTCATGTGCTACTTATTTGCCCATGATCATCGTTTCCTAATTTTAATTCGATTTTCGTATCATGTCCGATTTTTGTCCAATCCGGCTCCACCGAGCCCAGTCCAGCTCCATGATTTTCTCCATCGGGACACCCTCATATTTATTGCTTAAAAATATTAATTTCTCATTTTATCTATTTTATTATTTAATGGGAAATTTTCCTTGAATTTAATTCCTATTGAAATTTCCTACTTCCCCTATATTCCAATCTTGCCATTGATTTCACCTTAATTCAATCACAACCATTAATTTCCCCATGGCAACTTTTCCCCACACTCCTGGCCAAGTGGCCGGCCCTAACATTTAGGGAGCCACTTTTTCCTCTCTAACTTATCCTCTCTCTCTCTCCTCCTTATTCTACCTTTCCAAAACTACACAACTCCAACACCAACAACTTCAATAACCAGCAGCAATGCCATGGCAAGCCAACCCAAGCACCCCATTCCCGACCACCCTCACTCCGGCCAACCTGGCCAGCCCGCCCGTCGGCCCCACCCTGGCCGACCAACTCTCCTCCTCCCATCCTCCTCCAACTTCTCCACCTCTTCCTCCCTCCTACTCCTTCCCACCTCCTCTTCAAACTCACAGCCGGCCACCTCCATCCTCATCTGCGCGCAGCCACCACCTGTGCAGCGCCGCCGTAGCCTCGCCGGGCCAGGCACGTGCGCGCGCAGCCCTTGCCGTGGCGTGGCCAGGCCGGCCTCCCAAGCGACGTGCAGCAGCAAAAGGCACAGCCGCGCACCCCCTTGCGCGCGCGTGCGCGAGCTCCGACGAGTCGCCGCCGGCCACGCCGCCGTGGCCGTGGCCTCCCCCGCGGTGGGCGATCACCGCCGACCCCCTGGGGTCAGTCCCTCGCTCCCCGACGCGACGTATAGACGATTCCGGATTCCGGTCCCTCACAGTTGAGATGATACGTGGCTGATCCTGGCCATGTGCTCGACCATTCGGAGATTGAGGTTGGGCCTTCTCTCAGCTTACCCGAGCAGCCAGTGGAGATTCCGGATCGATGGGAGAAGGTACTGAGAAACCAGGTGATACCTTTGGTTCGCATCGCATGGAGGCATCATTCTCCAAGAGAGTCTACCTGAGAGCGGGAGGATGTGATGCGCGAGCGATACCCATATCTTTTTGGACCGTGAGGTATACTTTCTATCCTTCTCATCGGTTGCATTTTGCCTTTCAATTTCGAGGGCGAAATTCTTTTAAGGAGGGTAGATTTGTTACTACCACATTTCTAGCTTGAGGTATTTTGGTCATTTTTGAATTTTTGGGAATTATTTGGAATTATTATCGCCTATTTAGATTTATTGGAATTTATGTGATTTTTTAGTATAATTTATTTGAGGGTTATTCTAGACTTTGACTAATGTTGACTTTGGAGCCTACCCTAGAAGCTAACCCTAGTTATAGTGACTTGGGTAGATCATATGACCCTAGCCTAACTTAATTTAACCCATGTTTGGTCTTTTAGATTCAAGTTAGAATAGGTGCATGGTTGTGACTTAGGAATTAATCCCTGGCTTATGACTTTACAAGTCATGATTAACTAACATGGCCTATAGGAGCCCAAAGCTCAACACTATGAAACCCTAACCATAACTACCTATGGCCGGCCAACCCACCTAGGGATTCCCCCCTATAAGTAGTCTCTTCCATTAGGTTAGCCTCCTTTAGAAAGTTCACATTTGAAAAATGAGTTAAATCCCCAACTTCAATAATTCCTAGAAAATCCATTTTAATTCTTTTTTAATCCAAACAAGTTGCATTAGGTTCTAATTCATCTATACTTTCTGTCCATGGAAGGAATTTTCAGTGAGAGAGCAATTTGGTGGAGTTTGCTATCAAAGAAAAAAGTTCTAGAAAGGGGTTTTTCTTGAAAAGCTCATCAATAGGTAAATGATCCCTAAACCTATAGTTTTCTGAATTTTTTTGCATATTTGGAAAGCCCTAGGAGTCCCCTAGCTATAGGAATTGGTTTCGTGTCAAGATGGACCTGTTTCGTGTCCGTATCGGACACGTATCCGACTGGATACCTAGGTGTTCGATGAAATGCCCCAAAGGGGATTTCGATCTGATTTTAGGAAAACTTTTGAATATAAAATTAGGTTTTGTGGTTGCTTATCGAAATCTGGTTGACTGAGCTTAATTTAGTGTCGTGTCGTGTTAGGATCTGGACACGAACACGTTGTTTTGACACCGCACGCACTGCCCTGCTACTCGAGGGGTCGTACTCGTTGGACACGGCGACTCAGGTCATGCCACTTGGCGTGGGCCAAGGGGCAATGACTGACATGAGGTCCTCCAAGTTTGAGACACTCTCGTGTCGTGTCGGACACACACTTGACCCCGCAAGGGGATTCCACAACACTGTGCACGTGTAATTTAGGGCTCGGACACGCTCGTTTCAGTCACGACACGACACGTTTTGACCCAATTCAGGGTGACACATAGGTAGCTGGGTCCTAGGCGAATCTAGGGTTGTGATCACGAGTTCTAGTTTGGCCTACGACACGAGCACGACACACGTGCACATCACTGACTGACTGTTTGTGTCTGTGTTACCTGTTTTGGGATTTATATTGTTTGGACACGTTTGTGTCCACTTGGGTGGACACAAATAACATGTAAGACACGCACACACCCTATATTACATTTACCAACCAACAAATTCCCATCTTAACATGTTTTCGATTGTTAAATCCCATTTATCCTATTTTCTGATACTATGTAACATACTGAATATTCCAGCTTCTAAATCCGAACCATGACACCTATTTTGGCTTAATTAAATGAAGTTATCTGCATGTTTTATACCCTAATGTTGTTCTCCTATATATGTTCTACTTGTATGTCAAGTTTGGGGTGATTTGGTGTTTGTTTGGGTTTGGATTTTGGGTTACATTGAATGGGACTGAAAACTGGGATATAAATTGGCTTCCTTTGCTTCCTTTCATATTGCCTATACAACTGAACACTGTTTACCCTTCACTATTTTGACACTCCATTTCACTCATGCTCTCCACACACTCATTGTTCTGTGCACCTCACTCACACACACACTTGTTAGTCTTCCTACCTCTCTCTCTATGCATATATGTAATGTATATATATAGTTAAAATATATATAATGTAGGTAGCCTATATACATATCTATGTGATGATGCCTATATGTATAATAATGTATAATGTGTATTATGTATATAATGTGTTATATATATATGTAGGTATACCTATATGTGAGTATCATGGATATATTTATATGTGAGATGTTGAATGCCTTAGGCAGATGTATATATGTATTATATGTGTTTGGCATATAGCCAAGTATGGATTCCAAGTGTAGGCCTAGATGCATAGAATATAGGTTTGTTGTGATGTTGGTTTAACATTGTATTAATAGGACCTAGAATAGCTTAGTTAGACTTGTTAGATCTAGTGTAACCTAGTTTGGACCTAAAATGGATAGTTTAACCTAGTTTGACTTCTAGGGTTGACCAAGGTTGACCAAGAGTTGACTTTGGTCTAGATTGACCAAGAATCATGTAGAATGTATAGTAGGACTTCATTATACAATTTTGGACTTGTTGTGACTTGTGCTGTTCTGATTAGGAGTCAGACACCTCTTCTCAGACATTATATTTCATCCGGACACTAAGATAGCAGGCGAGTACATTCTCTGATCATTTCATATCTTGTTAGAATTATATTCCTGCTTTTGATTACTTTACTTGATGCTGTCACGACATTATCACGGACTAGTACTATATGGATCTCTTCATGCGATGTTATCCCCCTCGGGAGCATCGGGTACATTATGTCATGTGTGTTTCACTTTCATCATGTACTCATGTGCTTTCACCATACATGCATGTACACTCTTGTGAATCATGTACTCTCATGTTCACGGAGCCCTCATGTATACTATCACGTGCACCCTTTCAGGGGCCTTCATGTGATATCACGTATAATAACACACTACAACAAAAAGACCTATTAATGACGCTTGATAAGTGGATTTCATGACGGCTGATAAAGAAGCGTCATCAAAGTTCAGCAAGACTATATTCTATGACGGTTTTCTATATAAACGTTATTGATCGTCTGTCAGTGATACGAGCGTTATGAAAAAAATACCAAAATTTAAGTCGAAACCTCGACTCTCCCGCACTTACCCCCGCACTTAAGGAAAAGTCTAAACCCCTTCTCCTTCTCTCTTTCTCCTTCTCTCTTTCTCCTTCCGCTCCCGAACTCCCCTCAGCCCACTCCCCGCTCCTGAACTCCCCTCAGTCCGCTCCCGAACTCCTCCTCTGCGATGTTATCTTCCCATCACCCTGCTTTCTGCTAGAGTCGTTGTTTTCGATGTCTACGTCGGCGCCGCTCTCTTCTACCGTCGGTCTCTTCCACACCCACATCTTCATTGGTGTTTTACACAACAGGCCAGTCTCTCTCCCTCTCTATCCCCCTCTTCCTCCCCCCTATTCCTCTCCTTCTAGCTCCCAATGCCCTTACATATGCATAGATTAGGGTTTGCAATTTTCTTAATTGTTTCTCGAAATCACACCCACAAAGAACTTCACGCTCCGAATCCTAGGGTTAGGGTTTCCAATTTGGAGAAATATATGGTTCTGGAGAAAATGACTTTGTCCTTCTTTGATCTATTTTCTACCATTTGCATCTCTCTTCTTTTCGAGGTAGTAACTATCAAAGGGGATAATCCAGATGCAGTAATTCCTGGATTGATGGTTGCTGGGGAGGGTGCATGTGCATCTGTGCACGGAGCCAATTGCCTCAGTGCAAATTCTCTTCTTAATATAGTTGTTTTTGGTAGGGCTTGTGCGAACAGAGTGGCATAAATCAACAAGCCAGGTGGGTTTTCTTGCGTCTCATTTAGTAGTGTTACACATTTCAATGTGAAATTACTTTGATGGAGAAGAAACTTTTGGAGTATTGTAGGAAAAATGCAAAAACCCCTCGAAAGTGATGCTGGTGAGAGGACAAATATTGCTTGGTTGGATAAATTGAGAAACTCGAATGGTTCTTTACCAACCTCAAAGATCCGGCTTAACATGCAAAGGGTGATGCAAAATAATGCTGCTGTTTTTAGAACTCAAAGACATTAGAAGAAGGTATTATAGATCATCAATAAGACAGTACTAAAATTTTCTGACGTGTACATTTTCCTAATCAATAAAAAATACCAACAAAATGCTAATTGAAACTATTCTATGTTATTTATTGATTGCTATCTCTATTAATAAGTAAGTCGATTATCTAGTGACCTGAAATAGCTGTTTACTGTCGCTTAAAAATTAATACAGGTTGTCAGTTAATTGACAAAGCATGGAAAAGTTTTCATGATGTCCAAGTCCGTGACCGGAGTATGATATGGTAGCTTGTTTCTTTTATAAGTCAAGTTGGGTTTTCACTTATCAAGATATTCATTATTTAAACATATAATTCCTTCTTTTTGTAGGAACTCTGACTTAATAGAGACTATTGAGCTAGAAAATCTTTGCAGGTAAATAATATGAAGTCTACCAACCTATATGAGTGCTTTATCACACATACGATATTTGTATTATTCTATATGTGCTTTATCACACATACGATATTTACTATTTCATGCAAATAAATAATATGAAGTCTACCAACCTATATTGTTGTCTTCATCCATTTTCTGTGATGTAGTTTCTTAAAGATAATATGAATTTATAAGCAGGACTTGCTTCTAACTAAAAGTAAATCCTATGCCGAATGTTGCAGGAGTTGGAAAGAGTTTCTTGCTCTTGCGTTTCTCTGATGATTCATTCACCACTAGCTTTATTAGCACAATAGGGTATGCCATCTAAACTTTTTAACAGTTACATGGAAGGCATGGTGTACTCCGCAAAACCCTTCTAAATTTAGAATTGTCCGTGTTCTCGGGATCGACTTCAAGATCAGGACCATTGAACTTGATGGGAAACGTATCAAGTTACAGATTTGGGATACAGCTGGTCAAGAACATTTCCGTACAATCACAACCGGTTGGTTTTCATTTTTCATGTACACAGCGGAAAGCTTAGACAATACCTAGATCCTGAGTTCATATCCAGTCATATTCTTTTTATAACATCTACGTGCCTAGATACATCATTCATGATCACATTTTAGGAAATTCTATTTTTCGGTTCTCAATTTCTTTCCTACAATCTTTCTGACTATTTACTATGCAGCTTATTATAGGGGAGCTATGGGCATTTTGCTGGTATATGATGTCACGGATGAGTCTTCTTTTAACAGTATCCAATACATTGTTACTTTTGTTTTTTTACCCCCCTTATTTTGATCTCAATTTCAACTAAACAAGCTGGATGATGGTGATGTTGCCAGTTGTGACTCCTGATTTAATTCATAGACATAAGAAACTGGATTCGTAACATTGAGCAGCATGCCTCTGATAATGTCAACAAAATTTTGGTGGGTAACAAAGCTGATATGGACGAGAGTAAGCGGGTAAGAAATACCTCGTTATTTTGAATTATTTCAGATTTCACAGTTTTTTTTTCTTTTTAATAACACAATCAGCTGGATTTCTTCCAGGCTGTACCCACATCACGGGGCCAAAATCTTGCTGATGAATATGGCATCAAATTTTTTGAAACTGTAAGTGATCGACATTGGCAGCATATAATAGACACTTTGCTTTTATCAACGGACAACTAATTTTTTCTACACAATGAATGAACATAGCGCAAAGACCAACTTCAATGTGGAGCAGGTGTTTTTTACAATTGCTAGGGACATAAAGCAAAGGCTAGCAGAAAGTGAAACCAAAGCTGAGGTATACCTTCTTTCACCAAAAGACCAAATATGCATACTATTGAGTATTGGAATCCTGTTCTGATTCTCAAGTGGCTCATTTAAGCAACCTCAAACAATTTCAAACAATCGGCCAGATCCAGCCAACTAGGCGGCAGCTTCTACACAGAAATCAGCTTGCTGCGGTTCATGATGACTGACATGGAGGAGAAAAAGAATAAATGAGAAGAAGAATATTGATAAGCGAAAGCATCATACGGTTCTATTGCAGGTACAAACATGTCCAAGGTGCCTCTGTCTGTTGAAGGGGAGAGTTTTTTTTTTTCCTTAGATGACTAAATGTCTGACCTCTAATGATTTGTGCAATAAGTTGCCTCTTTTTTTAACTGATCAAAAGCTTGATAATGTTGCATTATATGTCTGTTGTTATCTCTCGCAGATGATTGCTGACCAGGCTGGCTGTAAACTGGATGATATATGTGATTTTGAGCTGCAAGTATGTGATAATCAGCCAAGTATTATAGGTGGTGCGATGAAAGAATTCATATTTTTCGGAAGGCTCGACAATCATTGCATCTCATTTTGTTCACTGAAGGTTCGTATTCTTTTAGCATTGTAATTCTACTTATGGTAAAAGACTTTCAATAAAAACTTGTCATTTACCTCTTCAATTTAAGCTTATTGTGACATAGATCTCCTACAGCAAAATCCTATCATTTACCACCTTATATATATATATATATATATATATATATATATATATATATATATATATATATATATATATATATATATATATTATTCTAGTATAGGCCAATTTGGATGGCTACTTCATTCGTGAGCTTAAATTAAGTTTTATAATTGCCAAAATCGATGCAAATCTGGAGCTTCAGATAGGTGTTGGCATTACTTATCTAAAAGCAATAAAATTGTCAAGTTAAGATGAAGTTGTGGTTTTTTACCGGAACGTGCAAGAAAGATCCAGTTCTTGCCCAAATTTGAGTGAGAAGCTATATCTGGGGGTTCACTTGAAAAAAAAGTAGGATTAGTGCATGCAATTTGATTTAACACTAATTATTTACCGTGACTGTGGATAATGCTGATCAAGAATCATTAAATAATATAGAAACCAACTACTTCTCATAAGATTATTGATCTTACTTTTCAGTGGTTACAATTAAATTAAAGAAATCTTGGCAAAGAAGAGTGTGAAGACGAAGCCAGAACTGAAAGAGACAAAATTGAAGAAATCATGCATTTGATATCCACCACTTTGATGATGCATTTAAACCACTTCCTATGGGACGTGGTAGGCTGGTAGTCCATTTATTAGGTATGGTGGAGGGTTTTACTAGAGGACAATGTTCAAATCCTTGGTCCAAAGAACAATTGTTTTTGTTACCTATTTCTTTAAAAAGAATTTCTTTGGAATGGACCTAGCGCCTGGGGGACTCAATAATTACAAAAATTGATACTTTCAGTTTGTTGTTTCCGGAAAGTAGTTGGACGAAAATGATCGAATTTTGCTTTAAAGTTTCTTTCAACCTGATCTAGATTATCTTTAAATCTGCTTTCTCAGTACATCAATTGAGCTTTGCTCTCTATTTGCAATCAAAGATTGTAGTAAATTTGTAGGAATTTTCGTCCATCTTCAACAATATGTTGTCGACTAATAATACAAAGTCTTGAAAATTGATGCTGTTTTGTTGTTTAACTTCTTTTTTAACTTGTATATTCATTCAGGAACAAGATGAAGATTGTTGAAACTGGAGCACTCGAAAGCCTCCTCCCATTCCTCGAGTCCTTCAACCCACTGCTGCTCTCCTCACCCTTTTCGCATCCGCCGCCATCAAGCAGATCATATCCTGCATTTGGACTTCTTCCTGTGGCTATGTTTATCTTTGTGTCTGTGTCATTTTTTGAGACAATGGAATGTAGCTAGATAAAGTACTCTATATCTGTGAGATGTTGATGTACCCTATTTTGAGACAATGAAATGGAGATTAATGGTACTTTATATTACATTTCAATATTTTGTTGTGAATATAGTTTGAGTATATTGTTTTCGAATTGAATTGAGCAGTGTTTGGAATGTATAACATGTAGTATAGAGCGTTATAAATGTGATACAATGACCATTCATAACGCTTTCAAAATGTCCTATCTTCTAAACCATATTAACTATTCATAACGGTTTTACATAACTATCCATAACGCTTTGAAAATAAAACGTAGCAGAAATTCAACCTATTAATGACGTTTTCGGAAGAATTATCTATAACGCTTTGAAAAATATTTATAACACCCGATTTCATAACGCTTGGATTAAAAAAAAAAGCGTCATGGTTCTTAATTAATGATGATTTTTAGCCGTCATTAAAAGGTATTTTTGTTGTAGTGACATAACCTGGTTAGATCCTTGTGTATTGATTGGAGAAAACGGGGGAGTGCAAATAGTCATGTGAACAAATTCCATAGTAGTGTAGATCATGAGAAACTCCTTAGTGTAGATCATGTACTAATCTGTCATGTTCACATATGCTATCCTATACTCTACATCACTAGCCACTGTTAGTTCTCTATTTATATTAGATATTTCTATTACAGTTCTCTCTCTGTTTACATTCTGTACTTTCTTTCAGTTTTCGGTATCTTACTCTACTGCATGCTTATATTTCTAACCTGCTATGATCTGTTGAGATGTATTGTGCTCGTTCCTGTCTTGACTGGACCTGTTGAAAATATTACAGAGGACGAGGAGGAGGCCTGTGTGGATACCTTCTACGGGGCAGCCCTAGATGACACCAGTGACCCGAATTTCCAGCCGGATCCATTAGCTATAGAGGTTGAGGCTCCCTTGTCTAGGTTTTACTATTTCTGTCATTTGGGATCTGGATTGTATATATTCTTTCATACTCTGTAGTTGAGACTTTGTATTTCTGGATGTTTGCTGAGTTGTTATCTTAGACACTTAGACTCTTCTGATCTTCTGTATTTTATTTTGAGTTTTATATCATATTGTACTTCTTCTTCCTTAGTTGTGATTGAGTTTACATTCTGCTATGTCACCCCCATTCGGGGAGTATAAACTATTTAGCCTTATACTGTTAGATGCATTAACCTAGGACAGCGTTCTACCGTCGATACTGTGGCGTAGGCTGGACGTACCCACGTCTCGTGTCCTTACTCTAGGGTGTGGGTCGTGACACATTTTTAGTGGTGGCCCATGCAGGTCTAGACTAGAAGTGTAGTGGTATTCAATCCAGAGTATCAATACAGCCTGCAGTAGGATATAGGACAATAGTCTCGATCTAATCAACTATCTCAGAATCGGACCAAACTTGGTATGCAGGACCAGAAAAATGATACGGTCCTGTTGGCGCAAGTTTCGTCTCGATCTGACGAGCGTGCACGAAGCAATTGAGAAGTTTGCACAGAGGCCGATACGGTGAATTTTGATGGATACACATCAAATTTGTCGTGCACACGCGACCAATTTGAATTCCGTCAAAGCCCACATGACCACGAAGCCGTTACGCACCTTTCGATGCTTTCGGTTCCTGACCACGTCGTCCGGATTAGCGGGACGCACGTCGTATCAAGGATTTCTATATTTTGAAAACAGATTTTTAATCAACTTTACACAGGTTTTATTTAATAAATACCTAGATTTATTTAAAACTAAAAGAAGGGTTTTGTTGCCCTATATGTTGTCAATAAACTCCTTCAAATAGGTTTTCAAAATTCCTAATAGGTTGTGAGAAATCGGCCTTTCTAACAGGGAGTTGGGTAATTTTTATTGTCCTGTTTCGAGACAGATTTTCATGAACTTCGTGTCGATTCACCCGACAACCTAGGACTTCCCAATAAAAACTAATTGAAGGGATAGGAAGACGGTCAGGTTGTCTATACATAGGAGTTTACGGTTCATGATTTTATTAACCAGGGAGGAAGAAAAGCGAGTTTGAAAACAGACCTGTGGGGTGTTACTGCGTGGCTGTGTTCCTTGCTCGCGCGCGCGCGCGAGTAATGCCTGACCGGCCTCCTGCGGTGCGTGCGGTGGCGCGCGGTAGCTGGGGGCTGCGCCAGGGAGGGGGAAAGGTGTGACAAGGCTTCGTAAGGGTTTTAATTCCATCTCTCTGTCAACTCTCGACCATATATATATACTGAGTATTTTTTCTTTAACCGAGCCGAAAGGGAATAGGGGTATCGGGCTGCTTGCTGCATTTGCTGTGGGCCGATGGGCTGTTGGGCCTAGCCTGGGATTGCTCAGTCCTGGCTGCTTGGGCCTGGCTGAGCTCGGTTTGGGGGAAATGGCTGGGCTTGCTTTATTTTATTTCTTTTTATTTATTATACTTATATATACATAAATACTCGTGTACATATATACATATATTTATATATCTATATTTACACACATATTCATATACATTTATCTATACGTACACACACTCCTATATATGTATATTTATATATACGTACACATACACACATATAATTATATCTATTTATATATACGTACACATACACACATATATATACATAACATGTATTTGTGTATATATATTATTAAATTATAAACATATTTACATGCCTATATAATCAATACGTATATCCTAGTATTTATACATAACATTTATTTAAAATATAATATAACCAATACTAATAAAATAATATTATATACGAATCTCCTCATAATAATAATAATAATAATAATAATAATAATAATAATAATAATAATAATAATAATAATAATAATAATAATAATAATAATAATAATAAAATTTCATAAATCAATAATGGTGTATATAAACCATTATGTTCAGTCTAAAAACTCTGAAATGTACGAGGACCTATTTTTATACAAAAGTCACTGAATACCACTAATAATAATATTTATAATATTTAAATAACGAATATTTAGAAAATATTCAATAGATCATTAGAACGAAGTACAACACGATCATACCAAAATACACCAACACGACGCACCGTATGACTACATGGGCTTGGGCTTACTACGGGTCCTATCTGGACTAACTTGGTATAACCGAATTTTCTAAAAGTCCAAATATTAATAAATAACTAATTAAACTATTTATAGGGATTAACTCGCAACTTGGTCTAGTTTTCTTAGTTATGACACACCTATGGCTGGGTCTTCCCTGGCATAGTTAATACACTCGTCAAGGCACTCCACTGCTCTATCCGTGCCATGATTCCTAATCGTCTGGTACTTCAAAACTTAACCATGGCTAAGGTCATCTACCGTAATAATTAACTAAATAAATATTTATAAAATTCTAAAATCACGATTTAAATCAAATAAATAATAAAAAAATATTTTGAAAAATTCTCCGGAAAGGGAAGCTACAGTTCGGGGACGAAGTCCCCGAAAGGTATTTAGATTTCCAGATCTGTTTATCTTTGGACGACCGCTGTCAAGTAAAAAAGACGTCTTCAAGTCTGCTCAAATATTTGAAGAAAGACGTCATCAAAGGGCTCTTGATTTTCCTATTTTATCAATGTATTTTTCATATTTATTGAGTTTAGAAATACGATGTACACTGCGTCGTACTGGCAAATGGGCTACCCAAGAAACATTTTTCAAAATATCCTTTCATTTTGAAAACAAGTCCACTTATAAAAACCCAAACTACTTCCTAACTGCTTGATCTTTTCAAAAAGCCCAAAAACTAATTTGCAAAAATCCTTACAAAACTCTAGGCGAATTTTGGCCCGAGTTCGGCCAGAGTTCGGTTAGTGAACGTTGCTTTTTGAACTTGGTCTCCCTACAGTTACGGATTCCAACGAGATTTTCACATAGAGTTCTGTCCGAATTCTGCCTGAATTCTGTCAGAATTCTGCCTGAATTCTGTCAGAATTCTGCCTTTGGAAAAGCTATAAATAGAGAAGGATTTCGATCATTTCAAAATACCAATTCACTTTCATATCTCTTCTCTATAAGCCTACTACTTCTTCCAAATCCCAAGCCAGTTACAATCCTCTAGTTGATTTGCCAGTGCGGTACGGTCTAGATATTTCAGAGTGATTGTAATCAGAGGCTTGATGGAAGATAGACTTCAAAATTGAAGTTGGTCGAGTACTTCGGATCAAAGCTCGCGTTGTAGAAGTTGCAAGAACTTCGGATAAAAACTTGTGCTGATTTTCCATAGTGGTTTCAATTGGAAGCTAGAGTCCTTCGACTGGACTAGTCCTCACAAGAGAAAAATCAGCATACATCCTTGTGTTTGCATTTGCTATCTACTCTCTACTTTTTATTTACATATCTGTGATATATATATTATTCGATCTTGTTACTAACATTTTTAAATAGTTAATTTTCGCTGCATACTCTATTCATCCCCCCTCTAGAGTATTGCGCTTTACAACTCGTTCCTACAATCGGTCCTACTATATATATATATATATATATATATATATATATATATATATATATATATATATATATATATATATTAGAGGTATATATTAAATAAATTTAGGTATATTAAGTTACTATATATATTAAAATAGCGCAAATAAATTAAAAACATAACAGATTTAATTCGGTTTGGTTTGGTTCGGTTATGGACGAATTCGGTTTAATTTCGGTTTTGCTTATTCGATTTTCGGTCCAATTCGGTTTTCGCTTATTCAATTCAATTTGAACCGAATTAACCGAATGCTCATCCCTAGTCCAAGCTATACATAGGACTGTCAAAATTTTGGCAGTTCTGAAGACTTTTTTTTTTGCCTTGAAAATAATGTCTAAATTTTGGCATTTCTATTCATATTCAGGACTATCAAAATTTTGCCTACCCCAAACGGAACTGTTTCAATTTTAATGTTTCGGAAATCTATTAATAGAGTTTGAAACTTTAGAAATAGTCTCAAATAGAACTATGTACTAAGAAACTATATTAAAAAAAGGATTAAGACTTGGAAATTTTGAAAGGAAGAGGAAGACAAAACATTTATATTTTATACTTTAGCATTCTAGGATTTTTGTAATTAGTACTTAATAGCATTACTGGGAAAGTAAATGTTGGATTATTGAGATTGATCCTGAGGTTAGTGATGCACACAAATGGTTAAATATATTCATAATGTTAGTGCAAGACTTCTTAGTAGCACGAAAACAAAATAAGATATCATTATCATACAATACGTGGGATATTTTGACCACTATGCTCAACAAAGCTATACTAAGTTACTAACAACCATGATATTTTTTCTTCAAGGGCCAAATCTAACTATCCAACTAGTGTATAAAAATGACATCTTGCTTTAGACTATATTTGGTAGGAAAAATGGAAAAATGAAAGGAAAGAAAGACAAAAAGATACACTTTCTATCTGTATGGAAATGAAAAACTATTTTCTTCCTTTCTATTCGATAGAAGGAAAGAAAATGAAAGTGATACAGTACTTTTTTTATTTCATACGGTAAGAAAATTGGAAACAAGGAAAATAAAAATATATATTTTATCAATTATATCCTCAACAAACAATATTTATTATTATTTGACTCTATTAACTACTTTAGAATAATATTATTTTTGTATGGTATAATTGTAAATTAAGATGATCATCCATTTTTTCTTGCACTCTTTCTTCCCCATTTTGGACAAATTGATTTGTTAGATTATGAGAAAAAACTAATCTCTCCACTTTCGTTGTATATCAAACAAGAAACAAAAAAAAGTATCCTTCCGTCCCCTTTTCCTTCCTCTATTTTTTCTTCTTTATACTTTTTACTCGTACCAAACCCATCGTTAAAGTGTGTTTGGTACGAAAAAAAGTGGAAGGAAGAAAAATGTAGGAAGGAAAGATACATTTTCTCTTATTTGGTATAGAAGAAAAAATGGATGTAAGAAAAAAATGGAGGAATTAGTTTTCTCTCATAAATTAAGAAACTCACTCCCTTCAAATGTGGGAGAAAAAAAAGGAAGAAAATGTGTATGTTCATCTTAATTTACAATTACACCATATTAGAATTATATTAAAGAAAAAGAAAAAAAAGTGTATCACTTTTTATTATTATTATTTACATATAGATGTAAATTGTATTTCTTTGATTATTATTATTTTTTCAATACTGTTTCATCATTTCATCATTCGCCTTAGACTTTTTAGTAGCATGCGTAGCATGGAAACAAAACAAGATGTCACTATCATATATTAAGTGGGATAGTTTGAGCTGGCGTTCGATGTTGAAATGCAAAAATATCAGGTTGTTGGTAGTCTTAGTGGAGCATTATGATCAAAATTTGAAAGAAAAAAAAAAGTCCGTTGGTGAGCTGGTCTGTCCATCACGTAGCCGTATCTTATTGGACCCGTCCGTATACACGAATTTTACATCGATTAACCTGTCAATAGAATCACAAACATGGGACGGACGGAATGGCCCGCAGGCGAGAGTACGTTCTTTGAACAACAATGATGTATAAATAAGGAAAGATCTCCCCGCCTAATACAACGGAATAAAATAACAGCCAAACAAATACCATTGCTGTGTGGAATGGAACATGCATTAACCCGACCTTTACAAGCCTATAAATAGAACCCAAAATTAGAAGCAACACCTACTTCATTCTCATCACTGCTCACTCTCAATCGAGCTCTACAAAATGAGCTCTACTTTTACTATAGCTGCTGCCATTCTCCTCTTCTTCGCATTGTTAGTCTCCCCCTCTTCTTCTTTAGCATGCAACAAGCAGGACGAGAAGGCCCTCCTCGCCTTCAAGAACTCCTTCCTCTATACGTCCCTGAAATGGTCCCCATCCACCGACTGCTGCACCTGGGACTTCGTCGGCTGCGACAACACCACCGGCCGGGTCACCTCTCTGCACTTCGAAAACAACAACATCAATCCCGAGTCCGTCTTCCTCAACGGCTCCATCCCTTCCTCCGTCGGAGACCTCTCCTCTCTCGAAACCCTTCGCTTCAGGGGCATCACCAGCCTCAACGGCCCCATCCCTCCTCAGCTCTCGAAGCTCAAGAAGCTCCAGTCCCTCGAGATATACGTCACCCAGGTCTCCGGCCCCGTCCCTTCGTTCCTGTCCGAGCTGACCTCCCTCAAGGAGCTCAAGCTCGGCTACAACAAGCTCTCCGGGACCATCCCTCCTTCCCTCGGCAGCCTTGCCCACCTCGCCGACATCGGACTGTTCGGGAACCAGCTCACCGGGACCATCCCGGCTTCCCTCTTCGGCGGACTCAACCCCAAGAGCTCCCTCGTATCGCTCGTGCTGTCGCACAACAAGCTGACGGGGAGCATCCCCCGATCCTTGGCCGACGTCCGCGTCTCCAGCCTCTACTTGCAGAACAACAACCTCGACGGAGATGCCTCGTTCCTCTTCGGCAGGTCGAAGTTCCTGACTCAAGTGAGCCTCGCGAACAACAACCTGGCGTTCGACTTGGACAAGGTGGAGTTCCCGCTGGGGCTGCTTTTCATAGACATCAGCCACAACAAGATCTACGGGAGCATTCCGGCCCAGATCGTGGAGCTGCCGAACCTGAGCTACATCGACGTGAGCAGCAACCGGCTGTGCGGAAAGATACCGAGCGGAGGGAAGTTCGTGCAACTGCCTGCCGAGAACTACGAACACAACAAGTGCTTGTGCGGGACGCCGCTAATGCCATGCAAGTGATCGATCGATCGATCGATCGATTTTCGATTTTAATTTCCCAATCTAGCTAAGGTCGTTTTGTAATATTTTCCATTGCAGCATGTTTGTTCGTATTGTCGCGTTGTCGACCATCAGTTAATCAGTGGTGGTAGTGGCAGTAAAAATAAAAATAACTAAAATTTTCATATAGGGTAAAGAATTTTATCGAAATTGTAAAAAAGTAAGAAGTTTTGTGAAATTTTATTTTGGATAATAAAACAACATGTCACATGACGCACTGGAGAGTTTGGACGGAGAGAGACTAGGGTGCGCCACCATTGGTGGAGTGTAAAGTAGCGAGCCATCACTGATGGCGCGTGGCACGGGTGACATGATGCCATGGCGTGTGGCAGGGGAGGGAGCCATCAATGATGGCGCGCGATAAGGGGAGGTGGCCATCAATGATGGCGCGCGGTACAGCCATCAATGATGGCGCGCGGTAGAGAGCCATCATTGATGGCACGTGGATAGATGGATCACAGGAGAGAGCGCCATCAATGATGGCACGTGATTTGATGTGTCACATCACTGATGGCGCGTGGCTTTAGAGGGAGGCGTGAGCTGGCGTGATGGCGCTTTGTTGGGAGGGAAAAAAACCAACTGCTGCGCCATGTAACATGGGAAGGGAAAACATTGGGAGGGAAGAAAGTACATTAGGAAGGGAATGATGCTTTGGGGAGAGGAGCTGACTGCATTGGAGACCATATTTTTGACCGAATCTCTTCCTCCCCCCTTCTTCATAAACTCCTCCTTCTTTCTTCTTCTTCACATATTTTTGCCCGAACCTCTTCCTCTTGTTCTTCATCTTCATCCTCATCTTCATCCTCATCCTCATCTTCATCTTCATCTTCATCCTCCTCTTTCTCATGTAAGTAACTCTTGTACAAAATAAAATTATTATTTGAATATTTTTATTACTAATCTTATTTTGAAAAAAAAAATGTAACATATGGATCAACCGAATGACAGATTTATTTCCGGGGGACTGATTACAGAAGTCGTCAAACAGGAAAAAGAAATTCATATATCTAAGTTGGTTTTTGAGGGGAAGGTAAATTTTAAAATGACAACTCTCGTTATTATTTATTTATTTTACATAAATGTAACAAATAAAATTTGCTTGTAGTTATATGATTATCCTCCCGATGCTTGAACACGGGAACATGGAAGTTGGAGGATTCAGAGAAGGAATCAGAAATGGGAGTTAAATGCTGCTCAAAAGCAGTTTGTGCGTTCATTTGGGTTTCAATATCTCACAACCAAAATAAGTCATATCAGCGACGAAATTAGCGACGCCGACTTAAAACGTCGCTAATATTTTTTGATTTAGCGACTCCAAAAGTATGCGTCACAATACGTCGCTGGTAGCGACAAACAGCGACATATTGCGACTACCTTTAGTGTAATAAAAACCAACGTCGTTGATTTGTCGGAAAACGTCGCCAGTTTTATTAGTTCAGCGACGTTTAGCGTCGCAAGGATTATTACGTCGCTGAATATTAAACGAATACCGACGCTTTGCGACGTATTTACGGACGTCGCTAATTTCTGATAAACAGGGTTTCCTCGGTTCGACTTTTCATTTCTCCTCTCTCCAAATTTTTTGTTCCCGTCCCTCTTCCCCGACCTCGACGACAGCCCGACCCCCTTCCCTCCGGCGCCGCTCATCCTCCTCCTCCACCGCGAGCCCCTTCTCCTCCCTCCGGCGAGCCCCTTCTCCTCCTCCTCCTCCACCGCGAGCCCCTTCTCCTCCTTCACCGCGAGATCCTCCTCCTCCTCCACCACCGCGAGGAGACTGAAGGTAAACCCTAACCCTAATTGAGGTGTTTTTTGTGTCCAAAATGGACACGGAGACACATTACGACCATGTGTTCACTGATACAGTGTGTTCGTGAGATTTTGGATACTTTGTGTCCATTTATTGGACACATGGACACCCCCAAGCTTACATATATATATATTTCACCTCTGTACACTTAATTCCCTCCTCCTCCACCACCACGAGGAGACTGAAGGTAAATCCTAACCCTAATTGAGGTATTTTTCGTGTCCAAAATGGACACGGAGACACATTACGATCATGTGTTCACTGATACAGTATGTTCGTGAGGTTTTGGATACTTTGTGTCCATTTGTTGGACACGTGGACACCCCCAAGCATGCATATATATGTATTTTACCTCTGTACACTTAATCCCCTACATACACTTGTGTATTTTCGTATTAATTTGGATTTGTATATTGGGTTTGGGTTTCGATATAGTGTTTGATATATTGTTTCACCTTGCAACATTCCTACACTTATTTTAGACAACAAGTATATGAACCAATTAGTCAACATCTATTTGTTGAAGTATGGTACTCCATTCTTCGTAAGTTCTAGCTATATATGTCTCAAGATCCAATACTCAAAAATCCCAAGAAGAAGAAGAAAAGAATAAAATGACATCGCTCAACACCCTATGACAACTCTTTGTAGAATTGTGTTAAAGTGTGAGTTCTACAGTATGAGTTCTACAGTATGGTTCTCTTTGTAGAATAAAATGACATCGCTCAACTCTATCGATCCTCCATACAAGTCTTCCTTCATCTATTGTCTTAAAGTGTGAGTTCTACAGTATGGTTCTCTTTGGTGAATTGTGTTTTATTATAGACTAAGGGTTTTCTATTTTTACAGGTAACATGGCAACATGTGTAAGGTAACATATAGGTGTGTGTTTGTGTTTGAAAGGGAGTGTCACAAGAGTAAGGCGTGAGCATGTGTTAGTATTTTGAGCTGTGAGAGTGTTTGTTCTATTGAGGTTAGTACCAACTGTATTTTGGCTCCAGCTCCAGCTCCATTTGCATTAATCTACGGTACGACATGGTGATCAGGACATAGTCCCTGCAGCCATTCGACTGGCGAGGCAGAAACTATGTAGTCGTAGATAAAGTTGACTGTCATCCGACCCTCATCCCTCTGCTTTCGAAAATGTACTCAAATTACATGATGGTTCCTTTAGCTTGTTTATGTTACAATTATATTATTTGTGACTATCGATCTTACCAGATGGCACCCATGACCCGAGGAGCGGCACGTCGTTTGAGAAAAATAGTGAATGCTGAGGTGGCTCCTCCTACAGTTAAGGAGGAAGTGGCACCAGTTGCTAGTGAGACCGGAAGTTCTATTCATCCAGCACCGGTAGCTAGTGAGACCGGAAGTTCTATTCCTGCAACACTTGCAAGGGACGACATCTCTCCTCACGCCAAAGATCTCGCTTTTTTGAGGTGGTTGCGTGATCGTATCACTGAGCATTTGCGTGAGCAGCGTGGTTCTCGTTAGCTATTAGTACTTATTGTATTGGACTATTTGTATTGGGTTATTTTTGTATTAGACTATTTGTATTGGACTACATATATGAATTAGTACTGTGTCAATCTCTGGATTGTATTGGACTATAACATGGTGATCAGGACATAGTCCATGCAGCCATTCGACTGGCGAGGCAGAAACTATGTATCCGTAGATAAAGTCGACTGTCCTCCGACCCTCATCCCTCGGCAATGATGATACGACAACCAACCGGAGAGGATACTCTGAGAGATCCATCTGAGTAGGACGTATACTCTGAGAGATCACCTTTACAAGAATTATATCAGTAGTGGGATTGAGTGTTGGAGGAGGTATTATCAGAGTATACGTCCTACTCAGATGGGTCTCTCACCGTTAATATTTTTTTCTGACGGCATGGTGGATGTGCTCCCTCAACAGATTCTTGCTCCGAGCTAAAACTTCACCCCGGAGCTCAAGTGGACATCTTTGGTGTAGAGCTCGAGTGAGAGGTTCCTGACAGCATGGTGGTCTCCTTTGTCAAAGTATCCGTGCTCATCCCACATTGGTTGTGGGACGAGCATGAATACTTTGACAAAGGAGACCACCATGCTGTCAGGAACCTCTCACTCGAGCTCTACACCAAGGATGTCCACTTGAGCTTCGGGACGAAGTTTTGGCTCGGAGCAAGAATCTGTTAACGGAGCACATCCACAATGCTGTCAGGAAAAAATAGTAACGGTGAGAGACCCATCTGAGTAGTACATATACTCTGATAATATCTCCTCCAGCACTCAATCCCACTACTGATATCATTCTTGTAAAGGTGATCTCTCAGAGTATACGTCCTACTCAGATGGATCTCTCAGAGTATCCTCTCCGGTTGGGTTGTGTTCTGAGCCATCCGTTCTCACAGTATTTTGTATTTTGGATTCTGTATTTTGTATTTTGGTTTCTGTATCTTGTATTTTAGCTTCTGTATTTTGTATTTTGTATTTTGTATTTTAGATTCTGTATTTTGTATTTTGGTTTCTGTATTTTGGCTCCAGCTCCAGCTCCATTTACATTAATCTACGGTACGATATGGTGATCAGGACATAGTTCATGCAGCCATTCGACTGGCGAGGCAGAAACTATGTAGCCGTAGATAAAGTTGACTGTCCTCCGACCCTCATCCCTAGGCAATGATGATACGACAACCTATCATTGCCGCCTTGTACTCGAGCCTCCTCGTCTGTGACGCTATCCAACTTCTCGGTGTCTACATTGTCACTCGAATCTCCCATTTAACTCGTATCGTTCTCTTCTTCGCCTGTCTTTTCGCTCCCTGTCTTGCAATCATCTGCTATCACCGCCGACTCATTTGACTCCTTCCCCGATGACTCCGAGAAGATGGATAGCGTCACAGACGAGGAGGCTCGAGTACAAGGCGGCAATGATATTTATGTGAAGAAGAGGTACAAAATTTCTTTTCTTATGACCCGCGTCAGAGGAGGAGAGGAAACCGGTAGCGCGGTGACGAGTGCGAGTCAGAGCTCCGGGCTGGCAAAGAGGACCCGTTTCCATTTCGACTCTGCAGCCAACGAAAAGTTGAAGAAGCTGGGCACGCTGAGCAGCCCGTTATGCCTTGATGAGGACGATCCGGAAGACAATGCTAATCAAGCATCTTCCTTCTCCTCTCCTCCACCATGGCTCTGGACCCATCTGCTCCTCCCTACTTCCCTTCTTCTTATTTGACTCTCTCAGCCACATATGATATCTACCTCAAGTGTAGAGTCGGGGGAGAAGAAGTGGGCAGGAAGAGGAGGGAGGAACAGCACAGCCGACGACATGACCCGGAGGAATTACAGAGGTTTTTTTTAAATCCGTAGGAGAACTATAAGGATATTTCTTTTCACAACATGTCAAAGACCCTTAATGTGAATATCATGTTACCGCGGTGTCGGAAAACTAACATGTCATAATTTTCTAAGCCGTGTGTTTTGACATAATCCTCCAAACTCTTTCCTGCTATATAGTAATCTTGCATTACTACATAGCAGGAAAGAGTTTGGAAGATTATGTCAAAACACACGGCTTAGAAAATTATGACATGTTAGTTTTCCGACACCGCGGTAACATGATATTCATATTAAGGGTCTTTGACAAGGTGACATGTTGTGAAAAGAAATATCCTTATAGTTCTCCTACGGATTTAAAGAAAACCTCTGTAATTCCTCCGGATCATGTCGTCGGCTGTGCTGCTCCTCCCTCCTCTTCCTGCCCACTTCTTCTCCTCCGACTCTACATTTGAGCTGGATATCATATGTGGCTGAGAGAGTCAAATAAGAAGAAGGGAAGTAGGGAGGAGCAGATGGGTTCAGAGCCATGGTGGAGGAGAGGAGAAGGAAAATGCTTGATCAGAACTTGAGGTGGAAAAGTTATGACATTGATAGCGTGAGAGAGGGAGAGGGTTAATGGAAGGAGGGAAGTGGCTGCATGCCTTTGGGTCACTCGAGCGGTATTTGTCCTCCGACCCTCATCCCTCGGCAATGATGATACGACAACCTATTACTATATCTTATATAGTAGTAGATGATGTCTTAGTATTACATTATGTGAGTTCATCTTGATTCTGTTACATTCTTCAGATACTAGATACGATAAGAACATATACTACACCATATGTACAGAACATAGATGATTCACACTAATGTATACTAGAATGAATTTTGGGTTGTGTTCTGAGCCATTCGTTCCCATATTTTGTGTGATTGTTGTAGACTTGGTTATAGGGACTGAAACCTATGTACAGCGAGAAATGGACATTCTGTGATTGTTTGGATCCTATTCTACAGTGAGAAATGGTTATCTTTTTAAACTGCAGGAAGAAATGGATATTCTGTATTTTATTTTTTATTTTTTTGCAGATTTAGCGACGTTTACCGACGTCCTCCGACCCTCATCCCTCGGCAATGATGATACGACAACCTATCACTATATCTTATATAGTAGTAGATGATGTCTTAGTATTACATTATGTGAGTTCATCTTGATTTTGTTACATTCTTCAGATACTAGATACGATAAGAACATATACTACACCATATGTACAGAACATAGATGATTCACACTAATGTATGCTAGAATGAATTTTGGGTTGTGTTCTGAGCCATTCGTTCCCATACTTGGCAATTAAGCCATTCGACTGGCGAGGCAGAAACTATGTATCCGTAGATAAAGTTGACTGTCCTCCGACCCTCATCCCTCGACAATGATGATACGACAACCTATCACTATATCTTATATAGTAGTAGATGATGTCTTAGTATTACATTATGTGAGTTCATCTTGATTCTGTTACATTCTTCAGATACTAGATACGATAAGAACATATACTACACCATATATACAGAACATAGATGATATACACTAATGTATGCTAGAATGAATTTTGGGTTGTGTTTGAGCCATTCGTTCCCTTACTTGGCAATTAAGCCATTCGACTGGCGAGACAGAAACTATGTAGCCGTAGATAAAGTTGACTGTCCTCCGACCCTCATCCCTCGGCAATGATGATACGACAACCTATCACTATATCTTATATAGTAGTAGATGATGTCTTAGTATTACATTATGTGAGTTCATCTTGATTCTGTTATATCCTTCAGATACTAGATACGATAAGAAAATATACTACACCATATGTACAGAATATAGATGATTCACACTAATGTATGCTAGAATGAATTTTGGGTTGTGTTCTGAGCCATTCGTTCCCATACTTGGCAATTAAGCATGTGAAATAGAACTGATTATGTTTAGTTTGTCTTACGATACAGATTTTCACATCCAAATTGAAATGGATCGTTACTTCGTTGATCGTACATGGATGTACTAGCGGATCAACCTCCTAGACCGTAGGTACTTATAAGTATTGACCGTATCGGATTAGTATCAATTTATCGTTTTGGTATGGGCCGTATCAGTTGGTATTGGTCTTAGCGAATTGGTATCGTCCTATCCGATATATATCGGCCGTATAGCTAGGATTCATATTGGCCTTATCGATTTGGTATCGGTCACATCCGATAGGTATCGACCGTGTTGGATTATTATATACCATTTCGGATTAGTATTGTCGGAAAGTAGTCGACCAAGCTTCGTATTGTAAAGTAATATTATTGTAGACTTGCTTATATGGACTGAAATCTGTGTACAGTGAGAAATGGACATTCTGAGAACTGGACATTGTGTGATTGTTGTAGACTTGGTTATAGGGACTGAAACCTGTGTACAGTGAGAAATGGACATTCTGTGATTGTTTGGATCCTATTCTACAGTGAGAAATGGTTAGCTTTTTAAACTGCAGGGAGAAATGGACATTCTGTATTTTATTTTTTTATTTTTTTGCAGATTTAGCGACGTTTACCGACGTCCTCCGACGTAAGGTTGCGACGGTAAACGTCGATAGATAAGCGATATTATCCAGGATAGCGACGTTTAGCGACTTTGAACATGTCACTAAATGTCGGAGGACGTCGGTAAACGTCGGTGCACGTCGGTAATCATCCCCAGGAATTCCTAGAATTTACCGACGTTTAGCGACTTTGAACATGTCACTAAACCACCGACGACTCGACGGTAATTCGTCGGTAAATTTACCGACTCGTAGCGACACAAAATATTACATCGTAAAGCCACCGACGACACGACGGTAGATGTCGGCATTATACCGACGTATAAATACGTCGGTGAACGTCGGTAATTGCGACGTTTGGCGACGTTTAGAATATCAGCGACTTATATTTCCGCGACCAGCCCGAAACGTCGGTAATTTTGTCGCTTAACGACGAAAATTGTTGTTTTAGTGACGTCTTTAAGCGTTGCTAAAACGACTTATTCTGGTAGTGTCTAGATGAAATTCAAATTTTAGATGTTCACCTCATTTTTAGTCTCGCTAAGCGTTGGTGGCCTCAACGCAACACATTTCAGTTGTCTGTTGGTGAAATGACAATCACACTTTGGGATGTCACAAATATTCTAGGAATACCTATTACAGGTGAACCAATATATTTTGATACACATTTAGATCCGTGTGAAATAGTCATGAGATATCTAGGCATTACGTCCCCTACGGACCTAGGAGCAAGGAGTTTTGTCACGATAACTTGGCTTCGGGGTAACTTTATGGATTTAGATAACACTATCGACGGTCCAGTCGCGGTCGATGATTACAATGTACGTCCCTCCTTGCTAATTTTAGCTAATATTTATTAATTTTAATAGCGAGTTAATTTTAATATGTTAGTTTCATAATTTGTAGATACTTTGCTGTATTAGAGCATATTTGCTCTGTTTGACCTAGGCAATATTATTTTTCGACAAACAGGAAAATAAAATAAACGTACGACTACTACCTTTCTTAGATGATCTTAAAGTACCTACTCGTCATGCATGGGGAGCCGCTGCATTAGCATATCTATATGCCAGCTTGACGAAATTTGCTAGATCGAATGGTTCCAAAAATTTGTGTGGGCACGCAACGCTAGTTCAGGTAATGAAAAATCAATATCTAAATTGATTTCAATTATATACATTTTCTTGAATATCGAATTGTTTCTATCGTAGGTATGGTGCTACGAACATTTTTTTATTGGTCCACCTGTAACCAGCATTCCAAGTGATATTAGAATTTTTTCGCTTGCTACGCGATGGACCACAAATGTAGTGGAACCACATCATAATTTACACAGAGATGTTTCACTATATCAGAGAGAATTTGATACGTTACAGTGGAATGAGGTAACTAATAAATTTAGTATAGTCAATCCAATTAATAAGTTTGTACAAATTTATCGTGAATAATTGTCATCCAATAGGTTATGTGGATACCCTACTTGGATGATGAAAACGGTCCAGAAATAAGAAGGACATCGTTCGAGCTAAGCCTATACAAATCTTTTATTATATATGATCGTTACACCATGTATCATCCAGCAGACCGTATTCTACGACAATTCGGTTATCGCCAAATAATCCCGGCTGACCCTCCTTGCATGAGTTAAGATATAGCCAATGCAAGAAACAGAATTGATATTGCTAGAGCTTCCTGGTTTAGGCGATTCTAGGATTATAGTGTGGCAAATCTTCCCCGGATAAGGCTCCCAGATGAATGTAAGTTCTAACTTAGTAGTATACTTGGACAGATAGCGTACACAAATGTATTTGTCTTACGATTGTTCCTATGTAATGCAGATGAAGGCAACTTGGCTTATAGGCAATGGTGGGGAGCGCCTCGTATAACTAACAGAGCGTACAAATTTTAGGAGCCACGGTTCAAGCCTAAAGCCGTAAATGAAGCTACTCTGCGAGCTTTTGTTGATGGCATATCTGAAGCGGTACGCCTTTACCACTAATCCAAAATGAGAGTTATATGATCACAAATTTCATTTACAGATTCCAAATTTCAGGCAATTACGGGACGACAATATATCCAAGAACCAGAGAGCCATTTGTGACCGCATAGGCGAGAATGGATGCACAATATTTTAACTCGTGTAGATTCACTGAGTCTTGGACGAGATCCTGATATGCCTCTATTGCTTACACGTATCCCAGCCGATTATCCGTGTGCCACTGTACCCCTGAGACGTTCACGACGTCAGAGGACGGATGATCCACAGGATGAGGTGGAAGACGAGACTGCTGGAGAGGGCACTGCTGGAGTAGGCAGCAGCCAACAGTACCGTGGATAGGGCAGCAGCCAGCAGTACCATGGAGAGGGCAGCAGCCAGCAGTACCGTGGAGAGGGCAGCAGCCAGCAGTACGCTCCAGCGTACACTAGCCAGCAGTACGCTCCAGCGTACACTACCACCAGTACGCTCCAGCGTACACTAGCAAACAATACGCTCCAGAGTACACTAGCCAGCAGTACGCTCCAGAGTACACTAGCCAACACTACGCTGGAGAAGGTCTTAGTCAGCACTATATGGGCATGGGCACTTTCTCAGCCTTCCAGCCATATGATTATCGTACAACGACTGAACAAATCAATACTACCACAGCGTATTCGTTTGAAGGCATGACATATTACTCACAGTTGATTTCGTCCCTCTCGGGCTCGATGCTTACTCAGAAGGTCGACGAAGAAAATAGAGATAAAACAAGAGTAGAAGAGGGTGAAGGAAGAGTGGGGAAGACCATAGCCGAAAGAAGAGACCAACTAGGCCTCAGACATGTAGAACGACGAAATTACAAACGAATGGCCCGACGGCGTTAAAAGTTTAATATCAAAATGTTTGTATTCTTAGTAGAATGTTTAATGCGTAGTGCATTTTTATTCAATATAATGTTTAATGCGTCTTTGTTTAATATTTCGGGACTACAATATTTTACTCTCTTGGTTGACTTGTATATTTTCTTCTGTTGTGTCCCATCAAACCACAGTTGCCGCAGCGAAGTTCTCTTGCCGATAATTCTCGTGGTTTGATGCAGTTTCTCTTCGGCCTTCCAGCTTTGCGCCTGACATCTGGAACTCCAATTTCTCTCCTAACCAAAGCCGCTTGAATATTGTAAGGAACTGGAATTGGTTCCATCTGTGGCTCGTACACACTTCTCAACTTGTGAGTAGAAAATTTTATCTGATAATATCTTTCAATATTATGACTGCAATATTGGAAAGCAAAACATGCATGTATACATGGCATGTAAGTATGATACCTCCTTAAACATGAACAAGATCTTTCATTTAACCGTACAACATATATTCTACTGGATGAACGGTCTAATATTTCAAACAAATAACTATTAATTCGTAATATTTGAAGTTGATGTCTCTCGTTGGTAATAGATGACATAGCCTTTAACATCTTTGGACAATAACTCATGTCTAAATTTCTAGCATGATTTCTGTTTTTGTCATGAAGTGTTATAATCTTCGCTCTAATACCATCGAGAAGTGTCGTTATTGGTTTATCACGTAAACTCTTAATCCAATTGTTAAAACATTCAGCAAGATTAGAAGTGTTAATATCTAATCTAGGACAAAGAGCATATGCTGTAATCCAATGTGCAAAATGACAATTTTTATCATTTGTACTAATAAGCCAATTGTGCATCGTCATGGTCCTAGCTTTAATTATTTCGAACAAGTACCGTGCATCTGTTTCATTATATGATCTAGCAAGCGAGTCTAACAATCGATGGAATTTTTTTCTCTCACAATAGACTTCATATTCTGCTTAAAATGTTGAATGCAAAAAAATGAAACGATTCTGGAAAAATATCTCGCATAGCATGTATCAATCCTTTTTGCTTGTCAGATATAAATGAAATTCTACTCCAATCATTAAAATAACTTTCAAATGATAGTCTAAGAGCATTTAAAAACCAAGATCAAGAATCAGTATTCTCAGCTTCGGTAACAGCATAAGTAATAGGTTACAATTGATAATTAGGATCATGAGCACAAGCAATAAATAAAATACCTTGATATTTGGATGAAAGAAAAGTGGCATCAGTGCTAATAACAGGTAAACAACCCCTTAAAAATCCATCAATGCACGCCTTGAAGCAAATAAATATTCTCTCAAATTTGTTACTTTCGAAGTCTTAAGAAAATATCTACTACATGGGTTCGACTCCATAATTCTAAAACCATACTCCTCAAGACCAGCATATGCCTCAACATAACTACCATTTATTTTACGTAATATCGTTTTTCGGGATCTCCATGCTTTAGAGTATGTAATATGTATACGATGTCCCCTAAATATATCCTTCACAATTTGTGATGCACTATATGACGAATTATCTCTAATTAAATCAACTATTTTTGTCTTAATCCATGCAGCGATAGCTAGTCAATGACCTCCTGACGTAAGTTCACTTAAACAAGAATGACGACTTTCTAGTGTACTAACTTTAACTATTTGTCATTTTTCTATGGATTTGGCATATACTCTCCAATGACAATTTTGTTTATCACAATTATATAAAATTCTATGAGAATTATTCATAGCACTGGCTGCACAACTAAAATTATGCTGAATTGCTAAAGTACTTATAAAACTTCTAAATTTTGAACGACTGTCGAATGTTTGTCCTACAAATAATTCAGGAGTGCTAGAATTATCAATATCATCATCATCTATCTCATAACCAGTATTTTCAATTAAATCGTTATTATTTTCATTGTCCTCATCATTATCATCATCATCATCATCATCATCATCATTATGTTTATCTAGTAAGGGAGCAATTATTTGAGAAGAAAAACTAGCACCCGCGTTAACATGTGGATAATTAGAAACAAATTCATCATTAGTTCTATTAGCAAATGATGAAACTTGAGTAACATATAAACTAATATAAGGTGATTGCAAATTAATCTCAAGAATAAAATTCTATGCTTCTTCACCATCTATCAATAAACATGTGGAACCAAAAACAGACTTTGAAATAAATTGATAATTAATAGAAAAATGCGCTAAAATTAAATTGCGTAAATTTTCTAAAGTAATATGGCAATAAGTTGTAAAAAATTGGGTGTCACCTCCTTCGTAAGTTAACCCATTTACTCTACCACCATGTGAGCATACTATTTTAATATTATCATCCATGGGAAAGAAAAAGTAGTTTGAGAATGTTTAGCTAATATAGAGCGAAAACTTGTAAGAGGGAGAGACTAGCTTCCATGAGGAGTTGGAAGCTTGTAAGAGGGAGAGACTAGCTTCCATGAGAAGTTGGAAGCTTGTAAGAGGGAGAGACTAGCTTCCGTGAGGAGTTGGAGCTTCTAAACTTCAGAGAAGTACGTCTGTGAGAGATAGGAGAAAGAGTAATATGTTTGTGTAGAGATAGAGTTAAGCATTGCAATAAATAGGAAGAGAAAAAAGACGTTGAAATGTAGCCGTTGGAGGAAAAGAAGAGACGTTGAAGTGGAACGTTGGATGTGTCAGCGCGCCATCAGAAATGGCGCTCAAAAAATTAAGTCAATCCCACATACAGAAAGAAAAAAAATTAAAAGTCAGCACGCCATCGTTGATGGTGCACTCCACGAAACTCCACCAATGGTGGCGCGCCATACACGACACTCCACCAATGGTGGCGCGCCCTTCTTGTCACCCGTTCCTTGTGATGCCTCGCGCCATCATTGATGGCTCTTCCCTCTTACGCGCCACTAATGGTGGCGCACCCTAGTCTGTCTCCGTCCAAACTCTCCAGCGCGCCATGGTAAATGTCGCTTCGTTACCCAAAATGCAATTTTTTTCAAACTTCTTACTTTTTTTACAATTTCAGTAAAATTCTTTACCCTATATAAAGATTTCTGTAAAAATAAAGAGGGGATTGTTTTTCTTTTTAATGGATTTTATTATAAACGATCGTTCAAAAATTGACCTTTCGAAATTTCTTCTTATTACTAACATTACAAACCAGCCATATATATATATATATATATATATATATATATATATATATATATATATATATAAAAAAAAAAAATATATATATATATATATATATATATATATATATATATATATATATATATATATATTCTTAAGGAAACCCCTCATTTTATTGATCAAGGCTCAAAATACGGAAGCCTAACGCGTATACAAGGGAAAAGTATACCACAAAAGTAAAGACGGGGTAGGAGGACGGACGCAGCCGCCTCCTGACCCGAAAATAAGGAAATGTAGGTCGCAAAATAGAGGGCAGGGGGGAGAGACGAAGACTACTGCCGACACTAAGGGAGGATCGGGTGCCCGAGTGCCGTCGATTGGTGGGAGCAAAGAGAGCTACGTTTGCGACATTGCCTGTAAATTTCCCGGGTTAGCTGGTCGGCGGAGTATTGGTGGCCCTCGTATCTCGCTTTGTTGCAATTTTTCCAGATTGCCCAGGTTGCGGCCGCTGCAACGATCTGGTGGCCGTGGGAGAGGGCACCCCAGTGGGCCAGGAGATCGATAAAGCGCTCGTCTCCGGGAAAGGTGTTGTAGTGGCGGTTGAGGGTGCTCCAGATTCGGTCAGGAAGGCTCCCTTCCTGGAAGATGTGATCAATAGATTCTATCTGGCGCTCAGTACAGCAATTACAAGCTGACGCCATGCTAAAGCCGATAGAGGTGAGGTTGTCGTCGGTAGGCAATTTATTTTTCATGACTCTCCATAATAGGAAAGACCATTTCTTAGGGATGCAGGAATGCCAATACCGCGAAATGAAAGGGTTTGGCCCGATCTCTTGGATCGTGATTCTCGCCGACCGTACGGAGAAAGCACCGGAGGCTGCCGGAGACCACCTCAGCTTGTCTTCATCGGGCCCAATGGTCAGGCCAAGCTGACGAATGCTGGTCACAGTGTCGTCTCCTGACCACTCTCGAATCTTGTCCTAATTCCAAACGTTATTGGTGGGGTTCCAAAGGTCTTTGATCATGCTGTTTCTGGGGACGTAGGTGATGTTCGGGATAAAGTTGTCGCCAGTCCACCTTTCCAGGAAGGGGATAAAGCTGCTTTTATATATATAAAAGGGGTACTACCTCCCTCGCCGACTTCAGGCCTATTGCGTGTTATAATTATCTATACAAGATAAGTACTCACCTCATGTGTCGGCGTATGGAAGGAATTATGCAGGGCTTGGTGTCTCGAAATAAAGCAGCTTTCATCAAGGGACGCTTGATTGCTGAGCACAGTCTTCTTGCACATGAGATGGTGAGAGATTTCAACAAACCGGGGGGGGGGGATGAAGGCTTGTGTAAAGCTGGATTTACGAAAAGCCTATGACACGGTCAACAGGGACTTCCTCTGCCACCTTATGCTTGCTATGGGGTTTGATGAGAGATGGGTGGCGAGGGTGAGGGAGTGCATATGCTCTCCCACATTTTCGGTCCTCATTCAGGGTACTCTATATGGATGCTTCTCGAGCATCAGGGGACTGCGGCAGGGGAATCCTCTCTCTCCGTACCTGTTCACTTTGGTGATAGAGTACTTCACTTGTATGATGGACCTGGCGGTGCATAGTAGGAAGATTGTTCCTCTTTTCAGGCAAGTCAAGCCGGTGGTGTCTCACTTGATATATGCTGACGACCTCTTGGTATTTCTACAGCCATCTATGAGGGGGTTGAGGGCACTTTCAGATATTATGGAGGAGTTTGGGCGGTTGTCCGGCCTGCAGCTGAATAGGGAGAAGAGTAGGGTCTATTTCAGCTCTCTGTGCACACTCAAGGAGGAACGGGCCCTTGCTCTAGGTGTGGAGAAAGGCGAGTTACCGGTGAAGTATCTGGGGTCCCGTTGACAGTCAATTATGCTAGGGATCAGGATTGTCTCAGCCTGGTAAATTTTGTCCAAAGGAGAGTGGAAGGCTGGCCGGCTGCTGGTCTGTCCTTTGGTGACCGTATTGAGCTGGTGAGGTCCGTTATCTCTGGCATCGCTATGTTATGGTTACAGTCGATTCGGATCCCAGTAGCTACAATGAGGAAGATGGAGTCCATTTGTGCTAATTTTATCTGGAGAGGAGGTATGCATGCGATCGCTTGGGAACAACTCTGCCGGACCCGGAAGGAAGGAGGTGTGGGGTTGCGACCTCTTCGGGCGGTTAGGGAGACTTCTGGGGTGCGGATGACGTGACGGTTCATCAAGGGAGGTTCCCTTTGGGCAGAGTGGCTGGCTAGCAGATATGTGCGGCGGATGAATTTCTGGTCTTGTAGGATTGATAACAATTTTTCGGTCTCATTTAAGGCTATACTTAGGTGCAGACCGATCCTTCAGTCCGCTATATGCAGCATTATGAGAGATGGAGCGAATACTGATCTCTGGCTGGACCCGTGGATGGGAAATGGCTCCCTTCTGGAGATCTTGGGGGCTCAGATGGACAGAGAAGCGAGCAGGGGAGTGAAATGTAGTCGGATTATCAGGGATGGGAGCTGGAGGCCTGAGAAGTATCCATACACAGCTCAGTTTGGGGAGGAGATTCGTCGGATCACTATCGATACTAGCCTGATTGAGGACTCCTGGTGTTGGGTTGATCCTGGTTCGGTTGGAGGGTCTGGGTATTCAGTTTTAAAAGTTGCTATAATCTGGTTCGGACCCACATGACAGGATTGCGGAGTATGACTTTATCTGGACGAAGGGGATTGCTCGCGAAATGCAGCTTTGTTCATACAGACTCCTTCTTGGCAGGTTGATGACTCGGTTCAGACTTATTAGGTTTGGGATGCAGATTCTAGACCCGAAGTGTGTTCTCTGTACCGGTGACGCGGAGTGTATGGACCACCTATTCTTTGAGTGTCCATGGACTTGGCACATCTGGGAGGAGCAGTGCATGCGGTTGTTGGGTGGAGTTGGCAGTGCCAGAGATATCTAGGGGATCCTCAGCTGGATCAGAGACCGCCGCGGTATGGACCCTAGTTGGGCCAAGATGGCTAGAGTTAGACTTGCAGCATTAGTTTGGCATATCTGGAGGGAGCGCAACAGGCGTATCTTTGAAGGACTGGCTACTCCGCCGATAGAAATTCTGCATAATATAGAATTCGATGTATCTGTAATGGCCCCTTAACCGGGGAGGGAGATGTGAGAATAGTGTATTGTAATATCGATACCGAGATTTGCGTAGAATAAAATTTACCCTTATTCCAAAAAAAATATATATATAAAAGGTTGTAGTTATTTGCTAAAGAAGATATTTTCTGGCCTCCAGAACCAAACCTTTCCCAGCTTCAAGTCATTTTCATTCCTTCCAATAGTTAAAAGAAAACAAAACAAAGCTGCTACGTTTGCTCGCCACTGGGGGTGACTGTACCAGCCCACGACCATGTGGCGTATCGTCGTTGGCCGCTTGGTGTAGGGTGGGTCCGTGCTAATAGGAGGATTAGTGGCTGGCCGTCACGCGGACGCGGACCAGCACGGTAACCTTTCAGCGAGCCAAATATCATTTTCGTTGACAAAACTGAAACTTTATGTTTGACTCATCCTAATATTTTTCTCAAACAGCTTCAAAAAAAAATAAAAAAATAAAAGGGGCACTCAGAGAAGAGATTGTAACACAAGTGCAACGCATTATACAAAGCTGGCACACATAATAGAATGTTTGATTTGATCATTAGTTTCTTTGCAATTGGGAATGCCAGCTTGGGAGATCCAAGAGTCAAGGTTTTTGAAGGAAAAGGAATCTGATTTCATAAGGAGTCACAAATGGTGTTCGTAGTCGCTAAGGAAGTACTGTTGGGGATTATTGTGGTTGATCCTGAGGTTAGTAATAATTAACTCAAAATGGTTAAAGATATTCATAATGCTAGCTTGTGCCAGACATCTAATTAGTTACACGGAAAAAAAAGCAAGAGGTTATATTATCATATATTAAGTGGGAGAGTTTGAATTGGCCAAAATATCACGGTCGTTAGTAGCCTTGTTGAGCATAGTGGGCAACAGTTGTATTAGTACTATATACATGATAATTGCTCAAACCTGACCACTATATGCTCAACAAGACTCACTCCCTCTCTCTCAAATTAACAGATTGATTGAAACATTTGCACCATAAATATAAAAATGATAGTTAATCGATCAGTCAATTAATTAAAAGTTAAATGTAGTCAAAATAAAATACTAACTCTAACAATTCATAGCAATTATAGTCAATTAAAATGAGCTTTAACCATGTAGAATTTTTTTTACATTACCTATGATAAGTTATTGTCTTGTCACGTTAATGATTACCTCTAACAAGTTAATTATGTTAATATACAGGTTACCTATGATGGTCCATTCAACATGATCAAGAATATATTCTTCTCACGTTAACCATTATATCTGACAAGTTATATATTCACTTCCATTGGAGTTTTCGATTCTATCATGTTAATTGTTATCTTTTTCTAACAGAGGCCCTCTTTAGTTAGTTAACACATTGGACCTCTTATTACCAACAAAAGAATCACCAGAAGAAGTTTATCCATGATAAACATTCATTAATTTTCAAGTGAGTTTCTAACCTTGTCACGTTAATGATTACCTTTTGACAAATCGACATTATATCGTGCCCTTGGACAATCTACAACCGGAAGCATCTCATTCCCTGTAAACATTCATTAAAGTTTCCATGGAAGTTTCTCTAATCTTGTCATGTTGATTACCTAACAAATCTTACTTTTTACTCCCTATCTTTAATCTCTAACATGGTTAAAGATATCATATCGTCATGTTAAACATCCCATTTGTGACAATTCTTACCAATCTTCTAAGATATCATATTTCCCAATATTATTCCCGATAGATGATTTTGAGCTAATTTGATGTTGCTTAGCATGCCATATAATGATTATCTTTTAACGGACGGGTTTCTAACTCAAATCGCCACCTCGAGTTGCAACATTGTTATGTTCTATTAAACATCTATAAAATTGATTATGAGGCTGATGCTTCTTAATTAGTCATGTTAATGATTAATTTTAATTTTAATTTCAACGTAATTGACAAAAGCAATTATGATAATAATCTATAGATTACTTGATAAGCTTCTTAAAAATTATGATATTGAAAAAGATTAATTGTGCATGCAAGAAACACACTTTCTATTGGACTCTTCGTTTCTTCAAAGAATAAATTCATCTATTATCGAACATGAATCAATAGTTTTTGAGACCTCTATTTCGATGAAGATAAACATTGAACCGGTTAAAAATTCAGTATCCATCTTACTATAAAGAGCACTCTTAACCAGCTCTGTAGCTGAAAATTCTCGTTCTGTAGCTTAAAAAGCATACATCATACTAAAAGAATCAATTTCTCCACTTCTTATTGTTGGAAATTATTCCAAAAAATCTGCAAACAAAATAAAATAAAGTAAATGTTACCGGCCTCCGGAAAAGTCGCGCACGAAGCACTGCCCTAAGAGTTGATTCGGGTCTATGTGCAGACTTGTTCCGAATGCTTCTAGTGGTAAAACTTCGGCTCTACCGGTATCTCCTCGTCGCACACAACTCGGAAAGAGCGACCCCGAACTTAGCTTTTGTCCAAATATGGAAGACTGGAATTTGTTGTTTGAAGGTGAGGAGTAGAAAGGGAGAGAGAGCTTTGTAAGAAATTCACTACAAAAGAAGATAAGGTTGTGTCTTTCCAATAGAAGTATTGGCCTTTATATAGCAATGAACACATCCTAATAATAGACAATAGAACCGGTATTTGGGGAAGGACTAATTCTCCAAGTGCACCCAAAGGAATAGGAACTAGGAGACTTGGTTTTTTGCTACCAAGTCCAACAACCCCCTCCCCCCCCCCCCCCCCCCAAAAAAAAAAAAAAAAAAAAAAAAACCAAGTTCTGAAAAATGAAAGAGAAGAATATGAGAGACAGTATCTGGGCAAATATATATACTATGCATAGATGAGATGGATTACAGCCTTGAATCTCACTTAGTAACTATTGTCTTAGTCTGAAGAAGTACTTGATGGACTATGCCTTAAATCAGACTTCTTGAACCAGATTCATAAAATAGCACACATAGTACGCTAGAGGTTCTTGGGTCTATCGGGTGGCACTTTTGATCAGCCATGCGCACTTATGTCATATTCATGAGAGTGGTCTTGGCTCTGTAGAAGCATGGAATTTCACAACCAGAAAGCCCATGCGCCAGACACTACATACGCCAGAGCTCGGACAAAATACTTCACAGCAAAAATAACAGATATAGACATGGAAAGAGAACTTTTTATTTCACATATAAAAGTCTATTACATGTCTAGAGAAGGTTGTACAAAGGAGAATTTCTACAAAGGAAAGATCCTAAGTCTACGACCAGCAGCCACCAAGCGCCTCAAGACAGGCGCAACAGTCACCATGCGCCTCTAGTCAGGCGCAACAGTCACCATGCACCTTCAACCAGGCACATTCCACCATGCGCCCTCAGCAAGGCGCATCCTTTTCAGCAGCTCAGTTATGTGCATCCCCAGTTATGTGCATCCCTTCAGCAGCCCAGTTATGTGCCGCTCTTCCAGCCAGGCTCACCTGATAAATGCTTCGACTAATGAAGCATTTAACCCTCTGGCTATAACCAAGGAAGAGAAGAGCACCGCATATCTGTGGCCAGGGGAGGCTTCGAAAGAGCCTCCAAAGACCAAGGAAGACCGTAATCGAAATACGGCTAAAGGAGCAGCTTTCAACACAACCAGAGTGGGCAACACCCACTTTGAAGGAAGAAAGAGCCTAGCACCGCCATTCCGATCTACGGCCCTTCCGGAACAACGGAGACGAAGCCCGAGCATCCCTATCTTTGGATGTAACAGGCACCTTCCGCCTGCCTCGGAAGCCCTCAACTCCGTTTTTGGATGTAACAGTCATTCAAGTGCATCAATGACGACATGGCGTCTCATCTTCACCCTCGGGAGCACTTCGTCAACAGAGTGCACTCGAGTACCCAAGTTCATGTTGGAAGTACGTGAGAGAACGAGAAGCAAACCTTCTCTCCATGACACTATTTATAGGCCGGGCAGATCAAACCCACGCGCCAAGTGGATGGCTCTCCGAATTCTGTGCAATGAACTTGCGTTTAATGGATGAACCGGACGCCTCGAATTCAGCCAAACGGCTATTTAAAGCACTCGAGGAACGAAACACCCGCACGCGCCCTTCGACTTCAGGCGCATCACACAGACGTGCCCTTCAGAACCAAGCGCATCACAAAGGATGTGCCCCCATACGTCCCCATACCCAGTAGAATGCCAAACCCAGTAGAACGCCAATCGATACGCCCCCTCAGCTGTCCATCGAATGTTAGAAATATTAAATGCTGAACTGACAGAGTTGGCAGCACACCTCCCAAAGTCTGAACGGTTGACAGCTTTTTCAGAAAATGAAGCGTCGGCAACGTCAGCATCATCATGACTTTACTCTGACGGCTACTGCCACGTGGCCACTCAACCACCCGCATGCGCCTCAAAAGCCATGCGCCTCAGACTCTTCACTGATTCCTAAAGACAGAAGAAAAGTCTCCATTTGAAGCTCTGCATGCGCCTCAAAAGCCATGCGCCCCAGACTGTTCTCTGATCCCAAAAGACAGAAAGAAAGTCGCCTGCATGCGCCTCAAAAGCCATGTGCCCAGAATGGTTCGTGACTCATAAAGGTTACGAGCCAAAGTCTCCTCATGCGCCCAATCCTAGGCGCATCCTACCAGATCATTCCCTACCAAATCCGAGATCTCCGAGCCATGAGTCGATGACACATGTCCTTTGACTCAACTCATCCAAGATCTCAGCAACAGAAAGATCTTCTTCTCTGCTACGTGCCGGCTCACAACAGCAACATGAAGAAGTCAACCCCTCGATCAGGACGCATCACCCATGCGCCTCCATCAGCAATCTCCACGTGGCGTCCCCATGCACCGGCGCATCCTACATATGCGCACATGAGCATCCAACCTGTCCAGCTATAAATAGAGGGATCATTTTCTTCTTCCACACCTACACACGAACAAGACAGAGAACACCCAACGAAGGGACATATCACCAGAGAGGCAGATATAGACACTCAACGTCTTCCTCCTCTCAGCCATCTCCAGCACCCAGAGCAATCCAAACCTTCAGAGAACCGATAACCGTCGTCAGCTCGTCAACGGAGTCAACGCATTACCACTCGCTCCATCGGCACAAGGGACCCAGATAAACAAAAGTGTACTCCTAGGACTACGTCTAAGTCCTATATTGTAACACTGTTCTGTTTGTATTGAAATTTGTAATCAAACAATTTTAATGGCAAACAAGCTGGCGACTCTGCTGGGGACCTCTTTCTCCTCCACCGAGAAAGTCATGTCGCAAGCCGACGACGTGAAGGTGGGATCCTCCCACAAGATGTTGGTCGTACGCCTCAATCAACAGGCGTATGAGGAGTTCATATCTGAAGGCAGTGCGAGTCCTTCGAAGCGGCTGCCGAAGCCGAAGAAGACCCGTCGAGTCTGGGTGCGCAAGGTCGACGCCTCGGGCACTACCACCGAAGGGGATGCGCCAATCCAGCCTTTCCTTCCTTCTGACGTCCTCAGCAACCAAGATGCGCCCGCTAGTGCAGCGCATCTCTCGGGGAAACGTGCGGCTAACTACGTTCCCCAGCCATCTCCCTCTCAGGCGAGGAAGATGCGTCAACGGAGCAGGGGCGCAGCCAATGCCCCGCACATCACCTCTGATGCGCCACAGAAGATCTCTGTCTTTGACAGACTCACTCGCTGTAGTGGCGAGGAGAATTTGGATTCTGAGTACTACGCACCCCAGCGGCCTGGTACGAAGAAGTCCAAGGCAGCACGGGCTATGCGTCCCAAACGTGCTATGCCAGCAACAAGCCAGAAGCTTGCGCTCACAATCATGCGCGCTGCTGATGGTAAGTTATACAAAGTCGACTCGAGTGCTGCGGCGCTGAGAACGAGCCGACCTTCAAAGCCCTTGTCTCACTTGGGCGCATCTACTGCGTGCACGACCAAGTCGAACAAGACAAATCCAGTGGTCTTGAACTCCCGCGCCTCCTCCGGCGGTGCGTTTGAGGTCCGTTCAAGTCACTCCAAATGTTGTGGTTCTCCCCACTACTGATCGGGATGCCTGTTTGGTATTAGATCAGGGGGCACAGCACTCACCTGACCACCCCGGCGTTTGGCCTTGCCATGCGCTTGAAGGGGGTGTGAAGGTAGCACTCTCCTCCAACGACCTGCGTAACAGTGATCACTCACAAGCGCCGGTCAGGAGAGTCGACCAACAAGCACGATGCGCCTCTCACGGGGCATACTTGTGCGGTGGTCACCATCAACTGCTGTTGCAAGGCGGCAGTACCACCAAGGCAGTCAGTCTTCCAGCGGCTGCAATCATCGACACCCCTCCGACATCGCCTTGGGATGAAGGTGTCAACAGAAGAGGAGCCAAGGGTTGCTTCATGCAACGTGATCTCCAACTCCTCGTCAGTTCGAAAGACGACCAGCAATTCCTCGTCCTCATCCAAAAGCCAGCCGAGGAAAACCAAGGCAGCTGTCTCATCCTCCGGAGTGTTCGAAGGCACTCGGCCGAGGAAAAAGTTCTTGGAGGAAGCTGGGGGTAGTCAGACCCTTGTTTCCGGAGACGAAGATGACCAAAGCACAGCTGCGACGGATCTTCATCCTCGAGGCGAAGTCAGCCTCCATAAGCCCCTCAAAACGAGGATGTCTCCCAGAACACAGCTGGGGGTAGTTCCGGAGACGAAGAGGCCCTTCAAGACGGAGCTGAGGGTAATCAGACCCTTGTAGATGCGTCCGTCGAGAATGACCTCCAGAACGTGGCTGGGGGTGGCCAAGATGAAACTCCAGGAGAAGCGACTCCCCTACATGAGAGTGAGGCCGAGAGCGAAGCCTCCACCAATCCATTCACTCCCGGCCGTGTCATGACAGTATACAAGGCTGGGGATGATTCCGAGTCTGATGCGCCGCCGCAGGACATCGTCCAGCACATAAATACACTAGAGGGAGGACTCAAAACCCTCTCTGCTTCCATGCAAACACTGACTCAGGCGGTGTTTGAAATACGGTCGGCCTTGACACGAACACCTTCGACCGGTCCCGATCCAGGGGCCAATGGGGAGTCGAGTGTACCCCTTCAACGGGTATCCTCAGACACAGACCGCCGAGAAGTACCCCGGACGTCTGAGCCCTCAAACGCTCAACTCCAAGTGGTACCACCTTTCCCGACTCCTAGCTCCACAGAGGATATGGTCGAAATGATCAAGGACTTGCGGGAGCGCTTTGAGTCCAAGAACAGGCAAGAGGAGCGCTAGAAGATGGGCATTCCCTAATCCTATCCCCTCGAGTGGAACAAAGTGGTTTATTCTCCAAAGTATAAACCACAAACACTGACGCCATACGATGGGAAGGACTCTCCGCGCCGCTACCTGACGTACTTCCAGTCCCAAACGGGGCATCTCTTGAAGGAGGACGCACTCCTCACTAGCATATTCAGTCGGAGCATTGAAGGGAGTGGCGTATGACTGGTACTGCAGCCTCCCCGACAATTCCATATCATCCTTCGACGACTTGACGCGCCTCTTCTTCGACCGCTTCTACGACGGCGGGAAGGACATGACGATGGCATCCCTCATAGAGATACGCCAGAAGGAGAAGGAAACGGTTCGGTTGTTCATTGAACGCTTCCAACAGGCCTGCTTCAGCCTGCCTCCAGGCATGCCAGAACATGCGCTCCTCTCCTCTTGCAGCATGAACATGCTGCCTGTAGTCAAACTCTGGCTCAACTCTACTCCTCCTCCCGACTGGAGCTCCCTGATCATCGAAGCAGAAGCCGCAAAAAAGAAGGCGGCCAACGCTCGTCTCCTGGGAGTCAGTTTCCCTGCCTTCGAGGACAAGGAAAACGGCCCTACAACCAACAACCCCGGACGAGAAGCAAAGGGGAAACATGGCATTGACTGTCAATGCCTCCAAAGGTGCATCAGCACCTACTCAGAAACCTCCACTTGTACCAAGGCCGAAGGAGGTTTATTCATTCAACGACGAAGACACCCTGCAGCTCTTTGAGATACTGAAGCAGGGTGACAAGATCAAGCTTCCGGACCCTAAGCGTCCCGATGAGGTTGGAAAAGTAGACAACCCAAGGTACTGTCACTACCATCGGTTTGTCGGACACCCAACCAAGGACTGTTATGTCCTCAAAAATTACATCCAGCGCATGATCAATGCGGATGTAATCTCCGTCGACTACGAAGAGAAGACGGTATCGACCAACGTGGTGTCACTCCAGTTTGGCACCCTGCCGCCGACTACAACACAGGACGGCGTCGTCCCCATCCCTAAGGCGACAATGGAAGTGGTTAACTTACCACCAACCCGTGACAATGTGAGTGGACTCATCCCACTCACCACATCTCGAGGAGAGATCCTGTGGGTTCACCTCGATCTCGTCTCCGAGGTGACTCAACCGGAGGTACGCCCTACCTCCAAATCCAAAGGCAGGAAGATCAAGTCTTGCCGCACGGTCTCTTCTTCAGCGGAAGAGGCACTCCCTGTGCAGACGCGTTCACAACAGAATGTCCAACCTGACGAAGCTGCCGTCGAGGTGGTGCCTCCTGGCACCGTCCCTGCTGTCCAGGAAGAGGGCCCGTCTAAGCCCTCAGCAGCCAATAAGAAGAAGCAGGTGGAGGCCCGTTTCGACAGACCTCTACGAAAGGAGAATGCTTCAGGGCCAGCCAAGCCCCACAACTTCGACATACTGGCACAACTGGCCAGTACTCCTGCCCGCCTATCTTTGTTCGAGCTCCTGCGTCTTTCCAAAGACTCCCGAGAAGCTCTCTGCGAAGCTCTGAAGGATGCCGAATCCTTTCTCAGTCAGGTCAAGCAGCCTGAAGACCTCCCAACTACTTGTGCGTACTGTCATTGTGCGGATGAAGTTATCCCAAACATAACTTTCACCCAACAAGACATGCTGTTCAAGCACCACCGACATAACCGGCCGCTGTATTATACAGGGTATATCGGTTCAGTCAAGGTGAACCAGATTCAGATCGATCCGGGGTCTTCTCTCAGCATCATTACGAAGGCGCTATTATCAACACTGGGGATCCTAATGTACCGGCTGGCGCCCTCCAACACAACCATCAGTGGCTTCAACGCTAGCAAAAGCGAGCCACTGGGCAAAATTCAACTGAAGTGTCACATCGATAACCTCAGAACTGAGGTGACCTGCTATGTTGTGGATGCCGAGGTCAACTACAACATCCTGCTCGGTCGACCATGGCTATATGAGTACATGGTGGTGCCCTCCATGCTTCACCAATGCATGAAATATGTATCAACCAACGACGTCATCCGGACGGAGTTCGCAGACATCGATCCTTTCAAAGGGATTGAAGCCTACTCCGACTTATACAAGTCACTTGACGAGGAGGAAACCAATGATGCTGATGACGAGGCAGAGACGGCAGCTGAGCCGGACATGGAGTCTGAGATGACTTCCGATGCCCCTTTGAAGATCCAACTCAAGGGCAAACCGCCCAGAAGGTGCCTCCAATGAGCATCAAGCTACCAATAAAAGCACCAACTCCTGAAGCTCCCCTGAAGATACGATTCAAGGGAAAGCAGCCTCAAACATCAGGCTCCTCTGGTGGCAAAATTACAGGGGAAGGCACCAATCACTGGAGGCGCAGTTGAGGCACCACTGAAGGTGCGTCTTAAGGGCAAGCCGCTACAGTCATCCAAGATGCCAGGAAGGGCTCACATAACCCTCTCGGATCCCAAAATCAAAGCTGTGGTGGACTCTCCTGATCCAACCCCAGTGCTTACAGATGAGGAGCTTGGCGAATATATCTCTGCTGATGTAGATGCACCCTCCTTAGACAATGTAATCCCACGGAATAAAATCTCGTATTTCATCAATAATAGAGTGTCTTTTAATTATTCTTGTCTTCCACATTGGAATGCCATGTATACATTAGATAATGCTCTACGGTCGTTATAAACACAAATAATGACCGTCCATCATGTAAATCGAGTAGTCCCGTCTCAAGGAGTCTGTTACATAGTCCCTCCACGAAGTCGAGACGAAGAATCCATCATCTTCGACAAGGTCGAGCATCATCAGGACCTCCCGCCACTCAAGCCAGAACCAGATGCCGGCAGAATACAACTCTATCGGTACACGGATAAGGCAAAGTATCTCATCCAAAAGATGGGCTACGATCTGAAAAATACAAAGGCCTAAAACTACGGCAAGGGTCGGCGTCTCCCCCTCCGGCTTCCAACATCTAAAGGAAAGCCGTATGACTATTACAATCGACTCGACGGGGGGTAGGCTATGTCACGTCGCCATCAACTCCAGAGAGTTCAGACGCAGAAGACGTAGAAAATTCCCACTTCGTCCGAAGCATCGACTTGGGATTCCGATACCAGTATCGGATCAGTCTTCAGGAAAGTGCTGTCAGCTAACATGACATCAGCACAACCTCAAAAAGATGAAGGCGAAGACCAAGCGCCGGAACCCTTCGAAGAAGAACCCTGGGCTCAACCCCTAGGAGAACAATGGGAGTCTCGTTTCGAGTTACGCGAACCTCCTACCGAGGACGAAGTCGAGCAGATCGACCTTGGGGACGGGTCTTCGTCCAAACCCATCTTCATCAGCAGAAGCCTAGAAGGAGAAGACCGAGAGTCTTTAATCCAACTGGCTAAGGAGTATATCGACGTCTTCACCTGGAGCTACGAAGACCATGCCGGGACTCGATCCACAGATCGCAATGCATAGGTTGAACATCATACCCGATGCTAAACCTATTAAACAACAACAGCGACGCTTCCGACCGGACATCATGAATACCATCGATCAGGAGGTAGACAAACTCTTGACTAGCGGCTTCATCCGTGAAGAGCAACACCCAGATTGGGTAGCCAACGTCGTACCGGTCGCCAAAAAAAATGGAAAGATACGAGTCTGTATCGACTTCAGGGATCTCAACTCTGCTTGCCCGAAGGACGAATTCTCGCTTCCAATCACTGACGTGATGATCGACAACACGTGTGGCTTCGAGCGCATGTCTTTCATGGATGGGTATTCGGGCTAAACCAGATCAAGATATTCCCTGATGACGCAAAATATACGTCATTCAGGACTCCAAAGGGCATTTTCTGCTACACAGTGATGCCCTTCGCTTGAAGAATGCCGGTGGGACATACCAACGAGCTATAAGCACCATCTTCCGTCAACATCTTCGCAAAACAGTCGAATGCTATGTTGACGACATCGCAGTCAAGAGCCGCCTTAAAGGAGATCACCTACAGGACCTGAAGATAGTCTTCGATCTCATGCAGGAACATCAACTCAAGATGAACCCCGCTAATCCTTCCTGGGGGTTTCTAGCAGAAAATTCTTAGGCTTTGTCATCACGGTGAAAGACATTCATGTTGATCCCGAGAAGACCAAAGCCATCCTCAACATGGACCCTCCGAAGAATCTTTGAGAACTTCGGGGCTTACAGGGACGTCTGGCATACATTCGGAGGTTCATAGCAAACCTTTCCGGTAAATGTTAACCCTTTACTCAGCTCATGAAGAAGGGAGTCTCTTACGTCTGGACAGAGGAGTGCCAAAAGGCTTTCGACGACATCAAGGCTTACTTGACAAGCCCGCCAGTCCTGGTAGCACCTGTCGCCGGCAAACCATTTCTCCTCTACGTCCGTGCCATAGATCATTCCCTGGGCGCTCTGTGGCTCAAAACAGCGATACAGGATACGAGCAAGCGATCTACTACCTCAGTCGAACGCTCATCGGGGCTGAACACCGGTACAACCCCGTTGAAAAGGAGTGCTTGGCCTTGGTGTTTGCCATCCAGAAGACTCGCCATTATGTCTCGGGCCAGACAATTCATGTCATCTCCCGAGTCAATCCACTCAGAGTCCTCATGACGAAGCCAGGGTCATTAAACTCCCGGCTAGCTACATGGCCGACCCTGCTAACACATACAATACATGGTGTTTGTGCCACAAAAAGCCATTAAGGGTCAGGCCCTGGTCGACTTTTTAGCTGCACACCCCATTCCGGAGTCCTCAAGACTCTAAGAAGACATCCCGGATGAGGTCCAAGAATCAAACGTCACCGAAGGAAGCTCCGTTTGGCAGATGTTTTTCGATGGCGCTTCAAGAACAGGCCCCAAAGGCCAGATCGTCGTAGGAGTGGGGGTAGTCTTAGTCTCCCCCGATCAGCTGGTCATCCAGTGCTTACTCTCTTTCGAAGCCGTGCTCTAACAATGTTGTCGAGTACAACGCGCTCATTATGGGACTCCAGCTGGCACAACAGCTGGGGGTGGATCATCTGGAAGCCTACGGTGACTCGAAACTCGTCGTAAACCAGATCCGAGGGCAATACGAGGTTCGCCATGAAGATCTGATCCCTTACCATGAAGTTGCATTGAACATCATTTCAACCTTCACCGGGTTCTTCATCGAACACGTACCTCGTCTACAAAACCTAGAGGCTGATGCTCTGGCTGGCCTCGCGGCCTCATTAGCAGCACCCCTTGGGACTCAACACTACATCACGGTAGTTGGCCGAGACTTGGTTTGTCCTAAAAACAACCTATGCTTACGAGTGGACCACGCCATGCCGACAAGTACTGGTGTTAATGTCCGAGACTGGAGGTTCCCGTTCATCGACTTTGCCGTCTACGGAATTCTCCCAGAGGACCCGAAGGAAGCCGTCTCAGTCAGGAGACGTTCTCTTCGATTATATTATGATACAGCCACTAAAATGCTGTACCGACGCTCCTATGATGGGATTCTCCTTCGATGCCTGTCCAACGAAGAGGCGACCGAAGCTCTTCAAGAAGCTCATGACAGAACTTGCGGAGCTCATCAACCTGGTCCTAAGTTGCAGGATCGACTGCGATGTATGGGCTACTATTGGCCAACCATGGCCGCTGATGCTGTCGACTATGCTAAGAAGTGCCATGCGTGCCAACTTCATGCAGACTTCATTCATACGCCGTCAGAACCACTACATCCTACAGTCGCCTCCTGGCCCTTCGAAGCTTGGGGCATGAACATTGTAGGACCGATCACCCCTCCTTCATCAAGGGGGCACCGCTTCATCCTGGCCATTACCGATTACTTCTCCAAGTGGACAGAAGCAGCCCCATTGGCGAAAGTAAAGAGCTCCAGGGTGGTCAACTTTATCAAACACTATGTCATTTACCGTTTCGGAGTACCCAGGCGGATCATCCATGATAATGGTCCTCAGTTCATCTGCCATGTTTTCAGCAGATTCTGTGACAAGAATTGCATTCAAAACGTGGCATCAACCGCCTACAATCCGGCAGCAAACGGATTGGCCGAGGCGTTCAACAAAACTATCGTTAGGCTGCTCAAAAAAGTCGTGTCATCCAACAAACGCGACTGGGACGAAAAGCTTGGCGAATGTCTTTGGGCCTACCGTACAACGGTACGAACCCTAACAGACAACACACCATTCTCTCTGGTCTACGGGAGTGAAGCGGTACTGCCTCTCTCGAGATCCAGATACCCTCACTCTACGTAGCAATCACAAACAAACTCACAGAAGAGGACAATCAATGTCGTCGTCTGCGGAAGCTGGAGGCACTTGACGAAAAGCGTCTCTTAGCTCAACAACGTATCGAACTCTACCAAGCCCGTATATCACAGGCTTTCAACAAGAAGGTCAAACAGAGAACTTTTCAAGTTGGCGACCTGGTTCTGGCAGTCAGGAGGCCGATGGTGTTAACTCACAAGACACCAGGAAAGTTCGAGCCCAAGTGGGAATGACCTTTCATCATTGAGACGGTATACTCAAACGGTGCTTACCGCCTCGCCAAACCCAATGGGGACTTGTTCATGATGCCCATCAACGGCAATTTCTTGAAGAAGTACTACTCTTGACATCTTTCAGATATGTGCTTCCATAAGGAGATCTATGGACCCAACCATCAGGATTCACAGACAATTCCCTTCCAAAAAAACCATACGCTTCCGGAACCCAGCTGTTCCGTAGCATCCTCCAGTAGAAAGACAACCACGTCTACATCACCTAGTTGTCCTCTACACCCTACAAAGTGGAATCTTACACTTCGTAAGCCTACGCTATCCTTCATGTTTACCATGTCCACATTACCTCTGAGTAAACATCTCGTACAAACAACCCCTGCGTTGTCATACATTGATCGCAGAACTTCCACGTCCACATTACCTCTGAGTTGTTCAGCGTATCCCCCAGGATCACTCCTACCATGTCCATAATACCTCTGAGTAGGAAAATTCTATCATTTGAACCCCAATGATTGCCACGTCCACATTACTTCTGAGCAAACATGTTGGTTCCTTCAAACTTATTATCTGTACCTAAAAGCCAAGGTGCGCAAAAGATAATAGGTCCACACAAATCATCAAGTTCATGATAACAAAAATGAACACATCACAAAAAAGTTGCATACTTCTTTATTTTCTAAAAAAAGAGTACAGAACTACACTATCCCCCAATAAGAGTTGCAAAAACATAAAAAGGAGAGGCTACAGTCCCTATCCAGGGTTGGCTGAGAGCTCTCTAACTCGACATCTCAAGTCGGCTGCATTAGTCTCTACAGTCGCCAGGACTCGACGCTCAGCTTCTTGACGCATCAATTCAACAGCCTCAGCGGAAGTATCATTTTCATGCTTCTCACCAAGCTGTTGTCGCTGCCGAGCCAGGGCAAGAGCCCGGTGAGTGAAAGTTGCTTCCTCCTTCTTGAATGCTATGTGTTCAGCCTGGACACGTTTGGCATCTAACTGGAGTCGGGCCCGTTCGTCCTCAAGGCGGCGCATCTGGGCGTTGATCTCCGCGATATTAGCGTCCAACGCAGCTCGCATTTCTATTGTCTCCTTCATGGACTGAGACAACTGCCCTACCGCAGCCTCAGTCTCAGCCACCTCGCGCTCCAGATGCTCACAGTGGCCTAGTAGGAAGACTCAATCTCGGCAATCAACTTCCCCTTCTCCGTATCTATCAAGACGGAAAGGTCATTTCGCTGGATGTGCTAAAATTCCGTGAGCCGCTGGTCCAGCTCGATCACCGAAGCCTCCAGGATTTTGGCCATATGGTCGTGGCCTTGGTGAACGCGGATCAGCTCGATATAAGTATTGCCAGAGTTCTTGCCGTCGTAAAGCTCTCGTTGGCATCCATCATCGCAGATACACCCCTCTGCAGTATTTTATACACCCCCTCGACGATGAATTTCACATATTCATCTGCGTCCGCTAGCACCTGCGACGTCATAGCAGGAGTTGGAGGAGCTACTGTAGTTAGCGGACCGGAAGAAGATCCGCCAACTCAACCTGCGAGACTGGAACCTCGGTATCAATAGGCTCTTCATCAACATGGGCCGGACTGCTAACCCGAGGAGCCGAAGGAACAGAGGAAGCCGGCACAGGCGTCGATATAGTACCCCAAGTAGGAGGAGCAACAGAGGGTTCCACACCCTTATCCTTCTCAAGTTCAAAGGAACCACCGACGTCAACGGCCACCTCTTCTGCCTCCAACGTCCTATCAACGGTCAGTACCTCCCCTGGCAGAACGGGGAGATCAACACTCATCTCCTGGCCTGTCCCGGGAGACAGGACTGGCAGATGAATCTCATCCTTCTCAAGTCCCTCTGTAGGGACAGGATCTGTCGCTACCTCATGATCGGTAGCCACCTCAACTTCCACGAGTGAGGCTGGGGTAGGACTCGACAATGATACAGCCGACCTCCCCTCATCATGACAAGGAGGGGAATCAATCCTCTCCTCTGTTCCAACCATATCTGTTGCCCCGCAACAGACTCTTGCAACGCTGGAGGGACGTCATCGGAAGACGACGAACTCCACCCCACATCATCACCAGGAAGCCTCGTGTCTGCTGGACCCTCGGCATCCAAGGCCCCAGCTGCGGCCTTTATCATCTCGGAAGCTGCTGCATCCTCAGTTTCCCTTCTGACATAATCCGGGGACGCTAGAATCTCCACGACAACAACATCCTCCGGATCCTCCCTCATTGGAGACATCATAGTCGGCGGGATGCGCACTTCAGACGAACCCGCCATCTCCTTTGGCCTGCTCCCACCGGATTTTGGAGTACGAGGCTTTCTTTTTAGCGGCTCCTGTACAAAAGGGAAGCATTGATTACAAAAAATGTTGAACCCAAACCAGACTATGTGGGGCATCCTTACCTCTGCAAATGCTGAATCCGATGACACCGTCGGTGACGATGTCTTCCTCAGCTTCTTTGGCGCAGGAGATCCAGCCCCTGCATCTGCACGTCGTTTCGGTTGATCAACCGAAGGTGCAGCCTGACCCACCCCTGGTGGACGGTGTGGTCGAGCCTTAGCCGATGCATGCCCAGTTACCGCTAATGGGGTACCTGCAACGAGACTCGTCTCCCTATCATACCCGGAAGGCGCGGCAGCCATAACACAGTAAAACTTGGCGGCCGAGTAAAGAATGGGCGGCCACGGATCCTTGGCAGGCAGCGTAAAGCGAGCTCCGGTACATCCGGCATTATAGTAATGCCAAGCTCGTGCGCCATACAGCAAACTTCCAGCATACCCCAGGGTGATACTGGGATTGTCCAATATCAGCTGCGCATAACCGAATTGACGTGCAAAGCGGCTCGGTAAATACGGTTCTAGGAAGCACTGATTCCTGTTCCGGTACACCAGGTGGGATGGCCGAATACTTTGCAACCAGCGGAATCCCCACGGAGGCAGGGCAGTGGCATCTTCACCAGAATCCCTTAAGTCTTCGTTGGCCTCAAAACCCAAGAAGATCGGACCAACTTTGGTGATCTCCCATTCCTGAAGATGGGATAAAACCCTTCTGCAAACAGGGACGCTAGTGTGCGACCAACTCCTCTGGTAGAAACGGCGAAGGAATGCATCTCCGGCCCTGTAGTCTTCTTCTGAACCCGGACTCATTACGTTGGGATGGTGTAAAATTAACCACCCCATCAAATAGTGAAACGGCAGTTCAGTATGTGGGAAGTTATCCTTTCGACCTCGGTCATGAATCACATTTCCCGCGAACTCGCGTAAACCTCGCAGTAAATTACATACCAATGCGGGGAGTAGAGCCAGACGCCGGCCAAAGACCAACTTCACAGCTGGCAGGATCAAGTGCCGGGTCACTCTCTCTACAGAGCCGGATTCGCCCGGGAAGACATAATCCCGAAGCCAAACCATGAGATACGCGACCAATACTGCTTTTGACGACATTCGATGAGCAAGATGTCAGAAACAGCTGTAGGAGCGTTCATCAGACTGCTGGTCCTCCTTTTTCTGGGGATTCTTCTCATCTAACCTGCTCATCTCAGAGAGCACTTCACTACGAGAGAGCGGCGACGGAGTGGAGAATTGCGAGGGATCCCCCTTATCTTGCCTAAAGACGTAATCTCTCCAAGCGGTCACATGAGGCTGCAATCCGCCCTTGTCCCTCTTCTGCATATAGTAATGATGACTAGCCACTTTCTTAAAGACGGTCGTCATCTCTTCAGCCTTGTCCCCCAGGACTTGAAATTCTTCGTTGGTCGGAAAATACTCTTCATAGGGTTCCGATCCCCAAGGGAGCTTTGATACCTCATACATCTTATGAAGTGCGATCCCTAACTCCTCCACCGGAGTAAAAAAGGTCCCAGTTTGGATATCAAATATCTCCAAGAGTGCGAGAAACATATGCCTGTTAATGTCGACACCTGCCTGGGTGGCACGAATCGCGGCAGTCAGCCCAATTTCTCGGAGCTCAGTCTGGAATCGCGACAAAACCCAGAGTGTCAGTTTATCCCATTTGGAAGCATAATGACACCAACCTTCTACCCCAAACTCTCTTTTCGGGTATGAGCGTTCCATCAACAGCATACGATGTGCAAAAGTCAAAGCACTATAGGCAAATGTATCAAGGGGAACATCACTGTAAATGCTTCCAGGACGTAGAGTCCGCCAGGTGAAAGAAGACCCAGACCGCAATGCGGACAAAGTATCTTTCTGATCGGAGGTTGAATCAATTTTGATGATGCCAGTCACGACCCCCCTGAGAGGGAGTAAGATCCTAAGACATCCTCCTCTTGGAAGCAAGACGACAGAAGGCCATCAAAGGCCATTGACGTTCAAGTTGCTTAACGGTCATATGCACTCCTTTTGCTGTGAAAAATCAGTCTTCTTTGACCTTCAACACTGTTGCTTCAGTGGAAGTAAGGCGGTCCCCAAACAGGAACTCAGGTTTCAAGAAGGTCACTTTATCAGATGTGGCAGATTTCAAAACTCCACGCTCCATCATCCGTTTGAGTAACCCATACTGTTGTTCCCGGTTGGATTGAGTTATTCTCTCGGGATGCTGATCCAGCATAAGAACATCTTGAGCAGGGTTTATCACTTCCTCGTCATAATCTACCCCCGTCTGATTGAGGGCAACCTCTAAAAGCACTTCATTCAAAGGCGGGATAGTCATTGACACTAGCAAAGATTCGAAAATATTAGAAGTAACAAGAGAGTCTAAGACCCATCAGAAGCACATAGTGTGCCTGAAAAAGGAGCTTCGGCGCATCATCAGGATTAAAACCCATGCGCGTTAGCAGTGCTTCGGCGCATCATCAGGGTTTAAACCCATGCGCGTTAGCAGTGCTTCGGCGCATCATCAGGGTTTAAACCCATGCACGTTCAGTGCTTCGGCGCATCATCAGGGTCTAAACCCATGCGCGTCAGCGGTAAAGCCTCAGCGCATCATGCGCGTCGGCGGGCAAAGACCGCGGCACATCATCAAATACTCAAGGTCTATGTGCGGTGGTATACATAAAATGAGACTCACTAACCACCTCCGACCGAACGTCGACAGGCCGACGGGGGACGTCAGCCGCCACAACTTTCACAGGCTCCTTTCCTTTCTCCTTTCCGCGAGGAGTCTTAGGAGCCATTCTCTCAAAAAAAGAAAAGTTAGGGTTTCTGAAGAAGAACTCTAAAGAAAGCAAAATCAAGGAGAGAAGAACTCTCTCTCTCCATCTCTTGCCTATTTATAAGGCTTGGTCGCACGCGTGACCCGATGATGTGTGATCTCAGTCGTCGCCTCGGGTTCTGTGAAGGATAACCACAAATAAAACCAAAAGATCATCATTAATCTTTTCGGTTACCGAGGCATCATCATCATCATTAACTGAGAGGAGCATGCGCCCGAACAGGCATGCGTCCCAACAGTCATGTGCCCTGACCTCCATGCTTCTTATTCAAAGTATTCCAAAACTTATCCAAAAGTTTTGATAACTTTGAAGGGGGTCTTGTAGAAGCATGGAATTTTACAACCAGAAAGCCCATGCGCCAGACACTACATATGCCAGAGCTCGGACAAAATACTTCATAGCAAAAATAACAGATATAGACATGGAAAGAGAACTTTTTATTTAACATATAAAAGTCTATTACATGTCTAAGAAAGACTGTACAAGGAAGAATTTCTACAAAGAAAGGATCCTAAGTCTACAGCCAGCAACCACCATGCGCCTCCAGTCAGGCGCAGCAGTCACCATGCGCCTTCAACCAGGCACATCCCACCATGCGCCCTCAGCAAGGCGTATCCTTTTCAGCAGCTCAGTTATGTGCATCCCCAGTTATGTGCATCCCTTCAGCAGCCCAGTTATGTGCCGCTCTTCCAGCCAGGCTCACCTGATAAATGCTTCGACTAATGAAGCATTTAACCCTCTGGCTGGAACCGAGGAAGAGAAGAGCACCGCAAATCTGTGGCTAGGGGAGGCTTCGAAAGAGCCTCCAAAGACCAAGGAAGACCGTAATCGAAATACGGCTAAAGGAGAAGCTTTCAACACAACCAGAGTGGGCAACACCCACTTTAAAGGAAGAAAGAGCCTAGCACCGCCATTCCGATCTATGGCCCTTCCAGAACAACGGAGACGAGGCCCGAGCATCTCTATCTTTGGATGCAACAGGCACCTTCCGCCTGCCTCGGAAGCCCTCAACTCCGTCTTTTGGATGTAACAGTCACCTTCAAGTGCATCAATGACGACATGGCATCTCATCTTCACCCTCGGGAGCACTTCGTCAACAGAATGCACTCGAGTACCCAAGTTCATGTTAAAGTACGTGAGAGAACGAGAAGCAAACCTTCTCTCCATGCCACTATTTATAGGCCGGGCAGATCAAACCCACGCGCCAAGTGGATAGGTCTCCGAATTCTGTGAAATGAACTTGCATTTAATGGATGAACCGGACGCCTCGAATTCAGCCAAACGGCTATTTAAAGCACTCGAGGAACAAAACTGCCGCACGCGCCCTTCGACTTCAGACGCATCACACAGACGCACCCTTCAGAACCAAGCGCATCACAGAGGATGCGCCCCCATACGTCTCCATTTCCAGTGGAAGGCCAATCGATGCGTCCTGTCAGCTGTCCATCGAATGTCAGAAACATTAAATGCTGAACTGACAGAGTTGGCAGCACACCTCCCAAAGTCTGAACGGTTGACAGCTTTTTCAGAAAACGAAGTGTCGACAATGTCAGCATCATCATGACTTTACTCCGACGGCTACTGCCACATGGCCACTCAACCACCCGCATGCGCCTCTGCAGCCATGCGTCCAAATCTGTATGTGCCTCAAAAGCCATGCGCCCCAGACTGTTCTCTGATCCCAAAAGACAGAAGGAAAGTCGCCTGCATGCGCCTCAAAAGCCATGCGCCCAGAATGGTTTATGACTCATAAAGGTTACGAGCCAAAGTCTCCTCATGCGCCCAATCCTAGGCGCATCCTACCAGATCATTCCCTACCAAATCCGAGATCTCCGAGCCATGAGTCGATAACACATGTCCTTTGACTCAACTCATCCAAGATCTCAGCAACAGAAAGATCTTCTTCTCTGCTACGTGCCGGATCACAACAGCAACTTGAAGAAGTCAACCCCTCGATCAGGGCACATCACCCATGCGCCTCCATCAGCAATCTCCACGTGGCGTCCCCACGCACTGGCGCATCCTACATATGCGCGCATGAGCAGCCAACCTGTCCAGCTATAAATAGATGGATCATTTCCTTCTTCCACACCTACACACGGACAAGACAGAGAACACCCAACGAAGGGACATATCACCAGAGAGCAGATACAGACACTCAATACCTTCCTCCTCTCAGCCAGCTCCAGCACCCAGAGCAATCCAAACCTTCAGAGAACCGATAACCGTCGTCAGCTCGTCAACGGAGTCAACGTATTACCACTCGCTCCATCGGCACAAGGGACCCAGATAAACAAAAGTGTACTCCTAGGACTACGTCTAAGTCCTATATTGTAATACTGTTCTGTTTGTATTAAAAAGTGTTACAATACCAGGGGGCACATCGATTGGCGTTCCACTGGGTATGGGGATGCTTGGGGGCACATCCTTTGTGATGTGCTTGGTTCTGAAGGGCACATCTGTGTGATGTGTCTGAAGTCGAAGGGCGCATGCGGCTATTTCGTTCCTCGAGTGCTTTAAATAGTCGTTTGGCAGAATTCGAGGCGTCCGGTTTATCCATTAAATGCAAGTTCATTGCACAGAATTCGGAGAGCCATCCACTTGACGCGTGGGTTTGATCTGCCCGGCCTATAAATAGTAGCATGGAGAGAAGGTTTGCTTCTCGTTCTCTCACGTACTTCCAACATGAACTTGGGTACTCGAGTGCATTCTGTTGACGAAGTGCTCCCGAGGGTGAAGATGAGACGCCATGTCGTCATTGATGCACTTGAAGGTGACTATTACATCCAAAAGACAGAGTTGAGGGCTTCCGAGGCAGGCGAAAGGTGCCTGTTGCATCCAAAGATAGGGATGCTCGAGCCTCGTCTCCATTGTTCCGGAAGGGCCGTAGATCGGAATGGCGGTGCTAGGCTCTTTCTTCCTTCAAAGTGGGTGTTGCCCACTCTGGTTGTGTTGAAAGCTGCTCCTTTAGCCGTATTTCGATTACGGTCTTCCTTGGTCTTTGGAGGCTCTTTCGAAGCGTCCCCTGGCCACAGATTTGTGGTGCTCTTCTCTTCCTCGGTTCCAGCCAGAGGGTTAAATGTTTATTAGTCGAAGCATTTATCAGGTGAGCCTGGCTGAAAGAGCGGCACATAACTGGGCTGCTGAAGGGATGCACATAACTGGGGATGCACATAACTGAGCTGCTAAAAAGGATGCGCCTTGCTGAGGGCGCATGGTGGGATATGCCTGGTTGAAGGCGCATGGTGACTGCTGCGCCTGACTGGAGGCGCATGGTGACTGCTGCGCCTGACTGGAGGTGCATGGTGGTTGCTGACTGTAGACTTAGGATCCTTTCTTTGTAGAAATTCTCCCTTGTACAGTCTTTCTTAGACATGTAATAGACTTTTATATGTTAAATAAAAAGTTCTCTTTCCATGTCTATATCAGTTATTTTTGCTGTGAAGTATTTTGTTCGAGCTCTGGCGTATGTAGTGTCTGGCGCATGGGCTTTCTGGTTGTAAAATTCCATGCTTCTACAGGCTCACCCTATCCCATAGTTGCGGCCTTTACGAGCTCTCATATAGGTAAGTCCTCAAGGGTTGGTGATAGGTATCAACCCTGCATATCATGTTTGGACTTATTAAGAGTTCAAACTCACCCTAACCATATCACACCACACTGTCACCATAGGGATGGGATATCAATGTACACATGTACTGCCTCTTGGGCTTTTATTTCAAGGTCGGTGTTCCATAATAGTCACCTAGTCCAGCTTGTTTCTGCCTATTGAACCGGCTTCTTGGGATCTCCAGTCAGACTCGGTTGGGTTGCCACTGCTAGTGACTAATTTATGGGTTTAATCACATCCCCCTCGATTCTAGGATCAATGTCCAAGACAGACCCTTCGTCAAGTGGTCTGCAAGGTTCTTTTCTGACTTTATATAGTCAAGAACCACATATTTGCCCAATAGGCTCTTTATAGACTTGAAGCGCAGCTGCAGGTGCCTGTTCATCTTAGCATTTATAGAATCATGCTTTAGTAGTTCAATAACAGATTTATTATCACAATTGATAGAAATTGCAGGAACATGAATATGATAAACAGGCATATGCATTATTAGATTTCTAAGCCATTCGGCTTCTGTACAAGTAGTGTCAAGAGCTATCATTTCAGAGTCCATTGTACTCCTAGCTATGATAGTTTGTTTACATGAACTCCAGGAGATAGCAGCTCCTCCTAGAGTAAAAACATATCCAGTAGTGGATTTCACATCATGTGAATCAGTTACCCAGTTTGCATCTGAATAAACTTCTATAACATCGGGGTGTCTAGTGTAATGAAGTTTATATTCTAAAGTACCTCTAAGATATCTAAATACTCTATCTAAAGCAGTCCAATGTGACTGATTTGGGTTACTGTTATATCTACTAAGTCTCCCAATAACAAATGCAATATCGGGTCTGGTTTTATTTGATATGTACATAAGGGATCCTATCATCTGTGAATATCTATGTTGTTCTATAGGTGATCCTTCATTCTTCTTGAGACCAACATTACTGTCATAAGAAGTAAGGACAAATTTTTGTCAAATTACTCAAACTTTCGTAGTATTTTTTCAATTGAATGTGCTAAAGATAGAGTATAGCCCTCTTTACATTTGGACACTTGCATTCCTAGGATCAAATTGGCTTCGCCTAGGTCTTTTTATCAAACTGGCTAGATAAATAATTCTTAGTATTATTTATCAGTTCCAGTGAAGATCCTAGAATAAGGATATCATCAACATACAAGCATAAAATGACACAACTTCCACCAGAATTTTTAGAGTATATATATTTGTTATATCATTTGGCAAGAAACCATATTCTATAATCACTTTATCAAATTTGTTGTGCCATTGCTTGGGAGCTTGCTTTAGGCCGTAAAGTGATTTTACTAATCTGCAAACTTTTTTTTCTTGACCTTTAGCAATAAAACCTTCAGGTTGCTCCATGTAGATCTCTTCTTCTAGATATTCATTCAAAAATGCTGTCTTTATATCCATTTGATGGATCAACATGTTATGAATGGATGCTAAGTCTAGAAGGGTTCTAATAGAAGTAATCCTAGCTACTGGAGAATAGATATCAAAATAATCTAATTCCTTTTTCTGAGTGAAACCCTTGGCTACTAATCTAGCTTTGTATTTCTCTATAGTACCGTCAACTCTGAGTTTCTTTTTGAAGATCCACTTACAACCTATATGTTTACTACCTCAAGGTAGGTCTGCTAAATACCATGTAATGTTCTCCATAATGGAGTTGTACTCATTGTCTATAGATTCTTTCTAGAAAGGAGCATCAGAAGAAGATATTTTTTCTTCGTAAGTTGAGGGATCACCCTCTATCAAATAAGTGAAGAAGTCTTCTCCTAAATTTCTTTCAATCATTCCTCTTTTACTTCTTCTAGGTTTTAAGTCTTGTTCAGGTTGTGCGCTTGATGAATGGCAATGAAAACTTGTAGAAAGAGTTAGGGAAGAACTTGAGGGGTTGGAAGAAATTCTATCCTTAAAAGGGAATATATTCTCAAAGTAAACTGCATCTCTAGCTTCTATAATGGTATTGTTAGAGATTTTATTTACTTCAGAATTAGTCACTAAAAATCTATTGGCATTGCTATCTAAGGCATATCCTATGAACACACCATCTACGGCCTTGAGTCCAATCTTTCTCTTTTTTGGTTCAGGGATTCCAACTTTTGCGAGACATCCCCAAACTTTGAGGTAATGGACTCTAGGAGTTCTACCTTTCCATAATTCATAGTGTCACGACCCGCACCCGGATATACGGGTACGAATACGTGGGCTACGCCCAGCCTACGCCGTAGTATCGACGGTAGAGTGCTGTCAAGTATACTATACTACTACAACATCTAAAGATCCATAACTAGAAATGTACTCATGTCACATCACGAAAACTAAGGACGATAAGACAAGAAATAATAACAATATTACTAGAACAACTAGAATCTACAATGATCATATGAGACATGAATAAAACAGAGGAAAACAATTACAAAACTAATAACTACCAGACCTAGAACTCCTGAGAGACAACTCACGGTATAGAATACCGAAAACCACCCCAGCTAGCAATATCATGTAGTCCAAAACTGAGGGCACAACTACTCCTAAAATTTTGTCAACATATCCAGTAAGGATGGAACGAGCACAAATCTCAAATAACAGTTCTAATTAGAAGATATTAAAAATATAGCAGTAAATAGAGAGAATATACAAGAAATCATGAAATATACATGCGAGTATCATGGCAAGGTAAGTTGTAAATCTAGAGCTAGAATAAGGCAAGTAAAACTGATCATAGCATGTACAAGAATCAAGAATCATCTATCTAAGTGTGTGAGTACTAGTTTCAACATGTGGCCGGCTTGGGTCTGTACAAGGTCTGCTGGCCTGGTTAATCATACGTGGGGTGTATGATTAACACTCACAAGATCTACAAGAATAACAAGGTGGATAATGACCACACATCTACACTAATACTCCCCGTCCCCGACTAGTATAGCGGATCCAACCATGACACATCATGACATACGATTCTCCGAGAGGGTAGCTAGCCTTCGCAGGAATCATGTCTATACAATGCACAAGGAACAAGAAAGACTTGCACAAGATATACCGAGGAAAGCGAGGAATAACATCTCATGACGGGATCCAGAGAAATACCAATCTGTGTGAACAATGTGTCAAGAGAACAAGGATATCTACACTAAATACAAGAAACATAAACGATATCATAAAACAGAAATATTATCAGAGAATGTACTCGCCTGTGATGTGATGGATAAGTCAACTGATTCCAAGAACAGTGCCTCGAGGACCTATAGATGGAATACTGTATCAATATAAGGGTTTGGAAGTAAAATCAAGTTATACTAGGTCAAACTAGTTCAAGGCAAGTCAAACTAGGTCAATCTAAGTCATTGGTTGACTTACAGTTGACTTTTGGTCAACTGGTCAACCCTAGGTCAACTCTAGGTCAAACTTGACTAACGTTGACTAACAGTTGACTTTGGGTCAACTTCGGTCCAGTTCTAGTCAATTTTAGGCTACGGTTGACTTCCGGTTGACTTTTGGTCAAAATAGTCAACTATGGTCAACCAAGGTCAAAACTAGTCTAACCTAGGTAAATGTTGACTCTACTTCGACGTTCAGTCAAAGAAGTCAACCATGGTCAAACAGGATCAAGGCTAGTCTCTATAAAAATCGACAGGGTCAACACATTCAATTTCAGTGATTGTAAAATCACTGGAATCGATGGATCTCAAAATACCACAAAAGGAGAAATATTATGATAATAATAGGGTGATAGATAGGGGGAAAACCTATAGATGTTGTCGGATGGTGAAACAACCATTACCAACTTGTCCAGAATGGTCGAAATAGCTAGAATAGCCTATCCATAATTCCAATTTGGATACAGGGGCAAAAAGGTAATTTCGAGTTAAAACGGTGTCCGTGTCGGACCAGCTTTGCACAAAAAATGTGCTGAAATAAAAGTGCAGTAAACCTAACAAATTATATGTCAACAAATCCAGCATAACGATACGAACCCAACGGTATATCCGAAATTGGATTCCGATGGGCCGATATCAGATTGGTCCATTGACCCGGATATTGGTATCCGACTTGCACAAAAATACGTGCCGGAACCAATGTCCACTAAAGACTAGCAAATTATCTGTCAATGAGTCCAGAATGACGATACGAACTCAACGGTATATCCGAAATTGAATTCCGAAGAGCCGGTGTCAAAAAGTCCCGTTGACCCGGATTGTGGAGCCCGTTTTACACCGAAATATGTGCCAGGGTCCACATCCTCCAAATCTAACAAACTTTATATGAAACATACCAGAACGACGCCACGAGTCTACTGTTGGTGTCAGAAATTGAATCTGGAGTCCCGGGTTCAATAATAAAATTTTACAACTTGAAAATTACAAATTCGGACGGCCAACTTTTGCGTCGAATTCAACCAATCAAACGTGTTCACAAATAAATAAAACTTAAGGGGTGGGAAGAGGGTTATACCAACTTCACATAGGAACCAGTAGCACGCCAAACGGAGCTGCGACGGAGGAGATATGAACCGACGAAGTTGGCTCCGTAAAACTGTCCAAAAATAACACAATTTAAACGGTCAATTTGGTGGCCGATTTTGATGTATCAAACGACAAAATTAATGGATAAAATTTGATAGGAGTGAAGGAGTCTATACCGACATTGCGGCGGAGCAAAGAAATAGTCAATCCAACGGTCGATTTTCTTAGAAATCGTGCGCGAAGTTACTGCGGCAAAATACGATTTCAGCATCGTTCCCGAGCGCACCACGACGGAATTTAGTGTGAAATGCACGAATAGGATATGCATCACGTCGGAGAGGAAGGCGACGCACCCGGAGGGGTCGCCGGAGGGGCGCCGGGCAAGGGTGGCCAGCCACGGCCAACGGCAGCGCGGCAACACACGACGGCGGCCCGCGCACGTACGTACAGCGCGCGCTGCTGCTGTGTTGCAGCAAGCTGCTGCTACGGCTGGTGGCGCACGGCAGGGGCGGCCCAGCGGCGATCACCGACGGTGGCGAAGGTGGTGTGAGATGGTGGTGGTGCTATGGTGGTACGGGTGGAGATGATGACGGTGGTGATGTTGCTTTTTTTTGAAGAACAATAAAGAAGGAGGAGAAGAAAAATAAATGAAATGAATATGAAGAAGGAGAATGAGTGTGAAGAAGAAAATAAAAGGGGGGGTTGTGTTCGACTAAGTCATGGAGGGGGTGGCTGTATGTGTAAGGAGAGAGAGAGAGAGTGTTAGATATTTGATTGTGTGGGTGTGTAATAGGAGACAGAGAAGAATAGAATAGACATATATTAATGAGGGGGAGAGAGAGAAGAGAAAGTAGAGAGAGAAGGGGTGTTCGACTGTACATGGAGGGAAAGGGGTGGTGTGTGTAGGAGTTATTTTAGGAAGAGAGAGAAAGATATATATATATATATATATATATATATATATATATATATATATATCTCCTTATGTACAATATCTCTATTTCTCTTATATATATATATATATATATATAATTTTTTTTTTAATAAAAAAAAAATATATATTATATATATATATATATATATATATATATATATATATATTAGATAGAGATGATATTTGTACATAAGGAGAGATATTTTTTGAGTAGAGAAAAAATGAGAAAATATCAGTGGGAGTGTTTGGGTAGTCATGAGAGGAGAATATGGAGCTTGGGTTCGGGTTAGGTCGAACGGGGTCGGGTCACATCGGACATGGTGCAATAATTGAATTAAAATAGGTATTTATGATCATGGGAAAATAAGTAGCATCTGGAGACCCAAATAAATGGGACACAAGTATCATGTGGATAATAGGCTTCATGTGGGCCATGTCCATACTTTGGGTCGACTAGGTTGGATCGATGTCTGGTCCCAAAATTTAATTGGAAATTTAAATCAAGTTTTACGGTAGATAATTAATTGGCCCAAATTGACCCAAAAGTTGTGCGAAGTAAATGAAGCACAAGATGGTGTGTCTGAGTGGGACACGAAGGTCATGGGTGAAGAGCGTCTCGAGTAGATCATTAATGAGAAGTTGGTTGAGAAAACGACTGTTCTTGTGCTCCCAAATTAAAAGTCACGGCAACGTACAAACGATAGTCAAAGATAAAAGTGAAAACAATTAATAATTATTTAATCGATCAAATGGTCTAAATTGACCCGAAGTTGCGCGAAGCAAATGGTGCACAAGGGAACAAGTTCGAGTGGGACACGATATATCATCATGAAGATAATCTCGTCTACTACAAACTTCAAGAAGAAAGTTTCCAGAGACTGGCATCCCTGATGCTCTAGAAATCCAAGTCACGGTAAAGAGCATTTAATGATCAAATTTATATTAAATCAAAATGAATTATCGAAAAACAATTCATTTAGAAAATAAAATAAAAAATAATTTTAGAAATTCAGGGGGCTTACATCCTATCCACCTTATAAAAATTTTGTCCTCGAAATTAAAATCATCCAATAGGTCAAGCTAATACATACAACTGCTATGGCTATAGTACTCAATTTGCTACCCTTGTGACCACCTATGTTGTTTCTCTCTACAGGTATTTTGGTTCAGGTTCAACAAGCTTCTTCCATAAAAACTATGTCTATTTTACCCCTAAGAATCTTCATATCAATAAGAACCTTTACATATACTCTAAAATATAGGTCATCCTCAAGATACATATATTATATATATATATATATATATATATATATATATATATATATATATATATATATATATATCAACAATGATTGGCCATCAACCCAAATTCCAATCTCAAAAGCAATTTGTTTATTTTCTTTTCCCATCCTAAGTATCTTTATCCTATTAATCACAAGCTCCATAAAATTATACATTCAAAACATATTCTTGGCATTGAGCCTTCTCACTTTTACTCGAGAACTCCTGAATATAAACCCTCAAATCAAACTCTTAATTCATTTACCGAATTATTTATTACCCATGTACATATGTCCATGTTTTGTTCCTGCTATCTTCCGATCTTGTACGCAATGTTATCTCCTTCTATTTCATTCTACATATCGATCTATCCTCCAATCATAAGTAAATAGCTTGTAGATAACCAATAATCACTTGGTCATTAAAGACTTACAATGTTCAACCCTCGAATCTAAGCACAAGATTCTAGTCCTAAATCCGTAGTCACAAAATATAATATTTCATTACCCCTTCTTAGATACCTTAAAATCAATCTATACTATCAAACTAATCATTCTTAATGGTTTCTAAGTCCACTATATTCAGTCACTTTATCTATCCTACAAGCTCAACCCAATGAATCCCCAAGAAAAATACTCATCACAATCACACATTAACATTACAGTTACACTACATAATCTATTAACAAGGTTTGGCTATTTCAGTCATCAATTAAATAGAAGGTAACAGGCCTAATACTGGGCGAGCAAT